>JAQIXX010004943.1:0-15024 GCA_034700605.1 Willowsia nigromaculata
GAAGAAGCTTACATTGTACTTAGATAGATGGTCAGTTAGAGACACCAGAGTTCAGCGGAAGTTGTATCAAAGTCTTCAACCGATATCAATGAAATGTGGGGACTCTTTCATTTTGCAGCGATCCACGAAAACAGAGTTTTATGATGGCATAGTGTCAAGAACTGTGGAAGGAGTACTTGTGGAGTCTTAAGAACATACTTTTAGCATGATGATGCATGCAAATATCGGCAAAATACGACGTAGTATAATATAGAACACATTTTGAAAAATGTTTATGCAATATATTTACACATACATAGGCATACTATACTATCATTTAATGCATATAAATCGTATACGTACGGATTTCCAATAAACTAGTCTAGTTTTTAAAATAAAAAAATCAAAGATGTTTCTATAATTTCTGCTAAAATTTGTCATACTTTTAAGGCCAAAAATATCCAATGCATGACAAAAATGTCCTAACTAAACTGTAAGCAAACGGTTTACTGTCAAAAGATTCAAATCCTTTTGAATCATTTACCATTTGATTCAGACGAAATGATTCAATATACCATTTGAATCAATATGCCGTTTAAGTCAATAGGTCATAAGATTTAATGATTTTTTGAATCAATGTCAATTTGAATCAAACCAAATCGAAAATCTACAAAACATAAATTCTTCAGCCACTTACCATAAAGTCATAATCTTGAGCATTATTCATATGCCAAACTATACAAATGACAAGCACATGCGTAAAGCCAGAGTTAAACTTAAAACTCTTTGCTGTAGCATTCCTAAAAAAACTGAATATTTACATTGCTCTCTTTGAGAATTGAATGTTCACTTAATTTGTGGCGAGTTTTCCCCGAATGTACTACACAAACCACGAAAGTGCTTATCTACAAGGCAGCTTGCGTTGCTTGTTGACTCGCATTTGCATTACCTGTGTAAAATTTGTCTTCTTAATAGCGTGGCATCATGCATGTGATAAATTTTTAAAGGAAAAGGGAAACTAATACAAGGGCTTAGTTGGATTTGGATTTGATTTGGATTTTACGCATGTGCTTCGTATTTGTAAAATTAAACGCATGAATATGCTTAAGATTATGAATTGATGGTAAGTGGCTGAAGAATTTATAGTTTGTAGATTTTCAGTTTGGTTTGATTCAAAATGACATTGATTCAAAAAATCATTGAATCTTATGACCTATTGATTCAAAAAATCATTGAATCTTATGACCTATTGATTAAAAAAGCATATTGAATCATTTGGTATATTGAATCATTATGTCTGAATCAAATGGTACATGATTCAAATGGATTTGAATCTTTTGACAGTAGACCGAGCACAACTGTAGGTTTATCTATCTTTCTTTCCACGTGTTTTTGAAGCAGAGAGTTGTTTATCGAAACATAGAAAATTCAAGTGAAACATGAAAAAAAAACATATCGTTTCTCCACAAAATGTCCTCACAGTTCCTTATATTGTTATTTCAATTACCGAAATGCCCTTTATTAAGTGAAAGTATCAAGATTTTAGAAGTTCAACATTTTACAAAAAACGAGTGAACCGTTTTTTATTGACGCGATGTGATCCTTTTAAGTAAATAGAAAAAACAAATGAAAGTTATTAAGCGTTGTTTTGTAAACAACACTAATGCGACACTATTGGTTTCTCAGTCATTCTGTTCATCAGTACAATACTTTGATTGTTTTGCACGGTTCAGGAAGAAATTCTTTCATTTTAGTTTGTTTGTTGTACAGTTTGTTTGTTAGTATGTCATGAGTTAGTCGTTTTCACAATTTCATGACATGGGGGCCTGCCTGTATTGAGAAGAGTTCCAGATTTTGCTAGGAACTCTTGGAAGAAATGAGGGGCAGTGCTATGTAAAAGGAGATACAACCTGATATTTTATTACCAATAACCTTTGGTTCAAAACATTTTGCAGATCCATCAAAGATACTTTTTAATTCAGCATCTTTCAACATAAACCTTTAAAGTTCCACGTGAGTTTTAGTTTCTATGACCTTCAGAAATCCTGGAGCTTTTAGAGTCTTTCTCAAATGCAGGATGGATGAAGCGTTCTAATGGCTATGTATTATGCACTTAAATTTTTTACGTTTTGAATCGATTACAAATGATTTAATTTTTACAAAGCATTTATCTAAATCATGAGGATTTAGTCATGATATAGTCTGCAAATTTTTAATCAAATTTGTTATAGCCTGTTATGCAAGAACAATTCTAACGAATTTGTAACCGTAATCACATAAGTCACAACTTTACCTCAGTCTAGAAAAACTTTACTTGCTTACACTGAAAATCCAATACTTGACTCAAATGTGCTTACACTTTCCTCATTATGAGCTGGTTTTTCATGGGATTATAATTAATGGGAATCATTAACCATATCTGATATCTCTTTTTACACACAGCTTTGTCTTCTAGTTCTCAGCGCAAATATTTACTTGACAAACAACTAAATACTTTTTTACAATAAACAAACAGTTAATTGCTTTGTTTTTCCCGGAATATATGCTCGTTGCAATACTTATTCAAAGTTAGAGAAAGCCTTTGCTCAAATCAATTACATTTACTTTAAACTGACTTGGTGAATTGTAATTCAGTTCAAATATATTCTATAAACATGTCGTTGTAGATAAAAGACTGGAGAAAAAACGGAAGTTCGAATCATGAGCTCCTTTAGGCTTATTGCAACAGCCTATTATGTTGTTTTCAATCAATAGTCCTACATCTTAGAGCCAGATACACACACAACCACATAGTCTGATGCCTAGGCAAGCTTGCGTTCAATGCTATGCCTTTTCTATCAATCTGCCATTGTTCATTATTTCATTTACTGTTGGTGAGAATCCTTGAAGTGATTAGAGCTAGAAAGCAATTATAGTTTGTTTGTGAAAGACACTATTATTGAATTAAATGATTTATTACGTAGATGAATTGCAGATGAAATCGTAGTGATGCGATTGCTGCTTTTGTCTGTCTGTATGTCCGTCAGTCCGCACAATATCTCGAAAACCGCTTGACAGATTTAGACCAAATTTAGTACGCACGTTGCTTAGGTCAAAGGAAAGAATTCTACTAATTTTGGAGTTGGTGGGTCAATGAGGTCAACCTTCTGATAAGTGAGTGTTTTTAATGCTTTTTGAAATAAGGATCGATTTCTTTACATGAGGAATAGGAAATATTTCGTCACCTAACCTCCTATGACTAAAATTTGGTTACTGTTTATTGTGCATGTCAAAGTAGGTATTCATCCACGTTATTTAAATCATGATTTGAAATGCCTAGTTAGTATATAATAATAGGATGCTGACGGAGTATGCAAAATCGCACAGTGCCAAAAATGGCTTTGCCTACTCGAAGACTCGTCAATATTGCCGAAGGTATTTTTCTAATAGTAATTGATGTTCCGGAAATTAGTCTCCCACAATTTTGAAATTTATCTTCTACATGTCACCAACATTCCATTAAAATTTTCCAGAATGGAAGTTTCTGAATGCAATACAAATAATACGGTTTTTATGTAGAAATGTATGTGTACCGAGTGTACCCGCAACCACTTTGACAGGGACGAAATTTAAATTTGGAACAGCAAAAGCCACACAAACCTCATCATGTGGAATCACGAACTCCCATTTTCTATAGTTTCAAGACTAAAAAATCTGAACCTACATTCAACATTATGCTTTACCGCACTTACATACATAAATACTAAGAACAAGTGCAAGTGCTAGAATATACTACCGTATCTATGGTTTTGCATAGATGTACCTTACTCATAGAAATGTAAAGTTAGTAATATTCTCACACAGACTTTGCAACCCCAATAGCTTCATATAATGCTTTAATGACTTCACATGAATGAACATTCTACTTTCAAGAATAGTGCGGTCTAGCAGAATGAAACGAATGTCAAGCTCAGCTTACACTAGCACCATTTAAATGTAGATATCAAGCCCCTGAAACATGTCTGGTGATTCACTTTGATGTAAATCAAAGTTTTCAAAGAGAAAGATGACAATGGAGTATTTTTGATCAATGAGACGAATGATAGCAACGTCAAAATGAAAGGCATGTAAATTTCCACTACATTCGCAGACAACCTGTTCGGTAATCACATGAATCTGTTCCCGATGTGTAAATGACAAGGCCATGAAACTATTTATGCAAACGGTTGCAGGTATAAAATGCAGTAACGCTTTTGTATGCAGCAGTTACAAGTTTCCTGGACCTAAGTGCAGATGTATTAACTCGCAAGAAACTCTTAGAGAAGTTTACACTGACTTTTTTTATGAAAGGAGTTCATGAAAAGACTGAAATATAAGTACTTTTTCCTTCATCCCTTAAGTTGACGGGTAATGAAAGATTTATTTCAAAACTGTCAGTTAGGTACTGTGTCTACACTTGAATGCTACATAACTCTAGGCAGACATTCAAACTGATTTTCAGTCACATTTTGCTGATCTTAGAAGGAGCCTAATGCAAAATCCGGGGTTAGTTTTGACAAGCTTAGCAGTGAGAGTCTAGCTAATAAGTCGGATTAAACTGTGAAAATGAAAATGGAAAACGTAACATTATAACATGTGAAAAACATGATTTCAATTTAAGCGCCATGAATTACGCTTCAAAAGTTTTTATTATGTGTTTGATATATCTATATTGCAAATCAATATAACGCTATACAAAATAACTTAGAACTTGCACAATTCAAATACAAATAAGAAAATATCTACTCCATAAGTTATCATTCACATTGACTGCACATAGAATTGACTTATATGTAACTGTCCTCAGATGCAATACATTTTAGATAGAATGCTTTCTTATTATCAGAATTTTATACAGGTTGATCTAAGCATGAATTATCAGATTCATCGTTTTGCCGGCGAGTATACATTTGCCGCATTTGTAGTTCTTGTGGATTTCCTTGCCTGTGTGAGCGCGCACTATTGTTGTTGTGATGCAACGCTCTTCTCGCACTCATTCTATCTAGAGATCGCTTTACGGCAGCAATTACTTCTTTGTCAATAAAGCAGTAAACAATTGACACAAGAATGCCCTATTTTCAAAACAAATACGCAAAACTTTTCCATTTTTTCATAATTAAATTTTGCGCTTGCACAAGAGCTTTAATGAATATTACCTGTGTTGATCCAAAGAAAGTATTTAGCGTCACAAAGTACTTGTGATATTCGCCTCCGGGATTGTATAAAAGCAGCAAATTATTAATTCCAAGAACAGGGAATAAAACTGCTGTCGCTTTTGCTGCCGCTCTAAAACACATGAAAAGATCATATCGAAAGGAAGTTGTTCAACATCCTCAGAGCAAAATCAACAAACTATATTAATATTTTAAATGTACTTGATTTGAGACGAATCCAGGCGTGCATTCGAATTGCGAATTTTTCTCAGAAGTATTCGCAATACGTTCAGCAGAAATATTCCATTTATCTGATCAAAGGACAAATCAACATGGCTCCTCGTCTTTCAATTTAAAGTATAGTAATACTTGACACACGACAGAAAATGGTACTCACCACGACTTCAATCATAATAGGAACGAGTAAGATCCATATTTCATCCATATCCGCATACCCCTGCCAGCAATTTTCGTGCTCTTTAGATGCCATTACAATTACATATGCAGTGACAAAAACCCCGGGAACCACTGAAATGAAATTGGATACCAGCATGGAAATTGAATTTCATTAAAGTTCACACAAATTCTAATACACGTAATACAAATCTCAAAATACCCCATCCAATAATGCAATAGATCCCAAATAGAAAACTGCTGTTTACATTAATCCAGGCGCTCATAAGTGTCACATTTAGATAGAGGCCTTGTACAAACATCCAACTGACAGATGCAAACGTTGCGTACAGAAATACTACCAGGATGGATTCGCAAAGGATTTCCTGCAAACCATTAACTGTGAATTTGTGTGTATTTAAAGAAGAATCAATTCACATGGGATATTCTTACCACGCTTCTGTAGTTGTTAGCTCTTTCTGTAACAAATGGCTCAGCAATCACAAGCATGAGTAAGAAACGAAGCATAAGTGAAAGCATCAAGTGGACATGGACAGCGACACGATCGCACCAAAGACATCTGAAAGAAAAGCAGCTTAGTGAGAAACGAATTTTCCGATAAAAGCATTGTTGTTAAAACCGTCTGAATCACGAGTTAGACATATGATAAGTATTCTCTTTGTAACTTACTAAAGCTTAAATATTCGTACTTTGGGGAAGAAAATACACAATAATGAAGATTTTCACATTTACGGTTCTCAAAATCTCACTATACCCTACCCCTCTAACTTTATTGATGTCGTCATTTATTCGATATACTTTGTAGAAAATTGATTTTGCCTTTAAATTAAAAATACTTATTTTCAAGTGTGTTTTTACTGGTTATGTGTAGCAGGGAAGTCATGAAACCAAAAGCCCTAATAAGTATCTGTACCCCGAACCAATACTTTGATGGAATCCGATAGCACATGGTAATTATTGAGATATCAATAGATAATACTTAATTGTTACGAAACAGTTGACGAGCAAATTTCCGTTCCGCTTGTATAAACCCTGGCTTACCTGTAATTATAAAAGATTGAAAGGGAGACGATGAGACATACGAGCGAAAGGATTGACCCGAAAAATAACATGTGCTGCACCATCGGAATCAAAATGTTGTCCTCATCCTGTTTATATGAATTTGCAACTTTTTCATTATTTCGAAAAGTAGTGATTCTTTACCTGAATATTGTGAATTTAAATACATTTACTTACATTTGTGTTTAAATACGCTTCATATGATTCAGCGCATTCATTATATTCCGAATCATTTTGCTGTTCCCAGGAGCCATTTGATAAGCACACCTTTTGTGCATATCCTGTCTCATAAAATTTGTAATTTGATTTGTTTCTGATTAACAGCAACAAAATAATTCAAACAAATATCCATTGAGTATGTAATTTACCTTCAAAATTTGCGCTGTGAGTGGGATAAGCTTCCTGTAGAATCTCTGAACATAGTTTTGTCACAACTGTGCCAGCAGGTGTCCGTGACCAACAATGCACATTGTCCCAGGTAGCATTACAGAATGCTCCTGAATTGAAAAAAGCAACAAGCTTTGTAAAAACATGACAACATGAAAGTGTGAAAAAATCTCACCTTCGGAATCTTCAACATCACTTGACCACATTTTCAACAAACACTTAATTCCATATTCTGATTTTGTCTCCTTGAGTTTGGATATTTGCCATTCGTTTAATGAACTTGTCAAAGATGTGTCGTCCCAGTAAGGTTCAGTAGGATTTGTAACATCTTCTTTAGATAATATGGCCATTTTTTAAACAAATTTTTGAACCTAATTTAATTGCAATACCAAATTTGCTTGTGAAACTACTATATGCTTTTGTAAATGTAACAGAGCTGATACGATGACAGGGCAATATGAGAGTGAGCCTATCCCAACGTAAATTCAGTGAAAGTAGGAGAAAGCGCAGGAGAAATGGAAAAGCTTCCGAAACGAAGGAAAGCCAAATGATGACTGAGACTCGAACAGGAAGGAGATCCAACTTCTATATTGGCTGTATACCATAAGTTCGAATATGTAAACTATAAGGACTGGATAGAATAGCAAATGGAAAGTGAAGTGTATTTTTGAGATTTGAGAAGTGAAGTTTTACCTTAACACTGAAATATAGATACTGACACCTTCAATCTTTTTAGCATAGGTTGCATACTATTGTTGCAAATCTGCCTCTCTACTTCCTAGGTCAGTTCTGAGAAAATATATCAAATCATCTTGCCAGAAAATCTTCCAACATTAAATGATGTGACTTCTAAAATCTTTGTAAACAAAATTACCGTGACAAGTTTTGAAAACATGGCTAGGCTTTTACTACACTTTAAGAGCTTCACTATACAAAACAAAGTTATTCAGGAGCAAACACCGTACCCCTCACAATTATTTACTATTTATTATGCATTAGGTGGGTGGTGTGCTCATATTTGTTCCTTGTTTACGTGAATATGATACAGGAAAGTTTTTATATGAGATTATGGGAGTGAAAGCAGAAATGCTGTTATTTTTCAAAAATCACTTTTCTTTTAAAATTGTGCTACACAGCCATTTGAATGAGACGGGATAATAATGTTACCAACCCACTTTTTTGTGCATTTGAGCAAAAATGGGTAAAAAAATATTGAAGGAGAATCAAGTTAAGTAAAGCCAAAAGGCATAAAATAATTTTGTTTCGTATTTCCTTGTTGCATGCCCACGTAAGCCATTATATGTACAACATTCTTTACATACATGAAAATATATTTATCTGTATGACGGTCACACTCGCCATCTTTGACAAACCATGAAACCGTGTGTAAATGATGATCATAAACTTTCTGTTAGTTTAAAAGGGGAAGGGATTTTCAGGCCTCTAAATAAAGCTTGCCGGCCATCCGTACGGTTTTTCTGACCAATTTTTTAAATTTTTTAGAGGCCAGTTACACCCGGAATTTTAGCCTCTACAGTTGAGATTTTGGCCCCAAAAAAACTTAAACTTTTTTCATGACATTTTAACTCAACTAGTTTAAGTGGAAGCTTCTTTTATTAATGTTAAGTCAGGGGCGACTCGTATTAACTTATATCATTGACATTCAAACTTTGCCTTTGTTATTGTGAACTATAAGTACGCATAAATAAGTTTTTAAAAACATAAATGTTTTAAGGTTATCTAGACAGCCTGAGAGTATGTACCTATTGGCTTGCAGTAAAACCTTCTAGGAGGTTAGTATTTTTTTCATTCTCCTGCTTAAAATTACACTTTAAAATAACAGATTTCCGAAAATTGATGACTGATGGTGTATTACATTATATTTAGAGATTTAAAATCGCATAAATATAAATTCGCGGTGAAGTAAAATAGATATATACCAAAGGCGTTGTAAAATTATGTATTGCACAAGACTACGTTTACCCTTTACAAAATGACTGGACGAAATTATAACTTAAATTTACATTATTATGCTTGCTTTATACTCGAGCGGTGATATCTTAAGATCTTGAAACTGTACCGCTGTCACACTGATTGTCGCTATCATTGTTTAACTTGGTATGATCATGTATCAGCAAACTACTTGCATTTTTAACTTTTGCATACACGTAGTCTTCAAAAATTTCAAAAAGTTTTCAAAAACTACATGCAACTAAATAATTTCAAAACAGAAACATTTCATATTTCCTTATCTACATCATGCTTTCCAATCGTATAAGTCAAAGACAAGCTATCACTGTCGATGAAGAGGTATCCTTATAGTTCACAATAACAAAGTTTCAATGTCGACAATAAGAGTCAGTACAAGTTGAGACTTACCATTCATACAAGAAGCTTCCACCCAAACTAGTTGAGTTGAAATTTTCCAGTCATGAAAAAAGTTTAAGTTTTTTGGGGCCAAAATCCAAACTGTAGAGGCTAAAATTCCGGGTGTAACTGGCCTCTAAAAAATTAAAAAAATAGGCCAGAAAAACCGTACGGAAGGCCGGCAAGCATTCTTTAGAGGCCTGAAAACTTTTTCCCGTTTAAAAGGCTCGTTGGAAATGTTTGAATTAACTCTAAAGATATTCATAGATTTAAATCTTATTTTCATATGTTTTTATTGTTTTTCGGAGATATGGCCTTAAATAAATAATATTAACAAAATGTAGCATTGTAAATTCATGGCTTTTAAAGTATTTCAGGCATCATGCATAACTTTTATAACGTATGATGTAGGTTTTTATTATAAAATGAATAGCATTTATTAAGACTAGTTAGAGAACGCGCATTATATATTTAATCAGTCAAGATTAATGGATTTGCTTTTATATAATATTTTTGTGTCTCGTTTTCAGCTTAACCAAGCATAATTGGCCGGAGATCACGCAAGTAACGGGAAAATTGGATGGGTGGTAAGAGAAATAAAAACATTTACTGTAAACCTGAGAAACCCCTCTTTATAAATTTTGAGATTAATTAAAAATTCTTCAAAGAAAAACTTTGGATTATACAGTACACTGGGAAATGTATCCCACTTCAAAAAATAATGGTTGCGCTACAGTACATCCTACTTTTCTAGTATCTCGAAAATCACCTAGCCTAAAATTGTGCAATTGTGGAGAGTAGAAGGACACTTTTTTTTGCTGATATTACATACGTTCTAGACACTTACTGACGAGGGAACCTCATAAGGTATTGGAAGAATTGATACTTAGCATGGTAAATGTACAACATTTTAAGTATACTTCGGTGTATTTACTTTTTGTGAATATGCCCTTCATTTTTAACTGTTGTCATTTGTTATGCCGACATGCAGAATCTGCCGGCGTCCAGTTTATTTTTGATTAAAACTTTGAAGATGATGTAAATCAATGCTTCTGTCACGTTTCAGTCCAAAGTTTTAATTTTCATCCTAAATTGTGAGGTCGATTTTACGAAAGAGTACAGAAAGTAAATATAAAAATCCCATGTTAATTCTCAAAAAAATTCTGGTCTGCTGGTTCCAATAATTCTCAGGATCATAACTCTGAATGCACGACTTATTCCCAGAAAGCAAATTTGTTATGCAGCATCCCTAATTTAGAGTATTTTTCCTGTAAAATATAAAGGCATTCTGCCTTTTACACCTTATGAGTGTCCCTCGTAAGTCAGCGGTCGGAGGCAGAAGTAAAGATTGCAAATAAGACTTTAATCAATTACGTTAAAGCTGAAAATTAACGGATGTCCAAAGAACAATAGAATATTATGTAGATTTCCTCATTCATACTTGAAACCTTCTGGGAAAAATTGATTATCATTAAATGTACTATCATGCGCAAAATCCGCTCTGCTAAAGACTTCCAATTTTGGTAGAACACCTCTAAAAATACAGTTACCGTATAGTTACAGTTGTCAATTCACGGCTTGGCTGAAAGTCGGAAAACTAATAATGAATATGTAAAACCGGTGATGCAAATTGAAGGACAAACCAGTACGTCAATTGAGCACTAAGCTCCAAGCGGTCTTCGCAATACTACAAATTTAATTAGCTTGCTGTGTTCTGAAAGGAGCAGAGAAGACAAATCCCTGGAAAATGTACAAGACGGGTTTCTCAACATAAGCCTTTACTCTTTACTCCACTAAATAATCTGAAATTAAAAGGACAGGAATCTTCTGATCCAGTAATATGTAATCTATCAAAGTCCCGACACAATTTTAAGCCACAAAGAGGACGTTTTCCTAAATTAGGAATGCTTTATTTCCCCATGGGTAAGGTAATGTATGTACATTTGTTATAAGACAAATTCTAAATACTTTGATGGGAGTGATTTGATGTTAATGAACAAGCTGAGAAGAATACGCGTAAAGCTCTAAATATCTCTTTGTCTTGCTGCCCATTGTAGGAATCTAGACTTAAAACTTAGAAATGTTAGAAATCTTCTAAAGATTGTCTGCTTTGATCTCATGGTTGCAGCTTGAAACTGTATGTTGGTCTAGGTCTGCTGCTTAAATGAGCTGAGCAATAGCAAACTTGCTTTGAATCTAACATGTCGGCGGGGATCCAAATGCATAAATTAAAACTAATAACGCAGCTTGATATTTTCTTCTTAGCATCTGGCAGTTACATTTAAAAAGTAGTGGGATAAATTAACATATAGATTTAGACATTAGATAATATCCTAATTAATTCAGTCCCACAGTGAGTTAAGCTTCTTCTACAGAAAACGTTTCTGCATGAATTGCATAAACTTGCATTTTGGCGTTTCCATTTACATGTTGTATTGTGTCTTGAAAATGTTCTAAATTTTAAAGGGTTTCTTTCCGTTTGGTACTTGCTACAATAGTAGTCAATACATTTCAAAATTTAGTATTTTGTAAACAGTCACATAAAGTAGCTCCATACTTATAAAACTTATA
Organism: Willowsia nigromaculata; assembly: GCA_034700605.1. NCBI lineage: Eukaryota > Metazoa > Arthropoda > Collembola > Entomobryomorpha > Entomobryidae > Willowsia > Willowsia nigromaculata. The sequence continues at coordinate 11,949 of JAQIXX010004943.1, forward strand.
GAAAAACTCGAATTTCTCTTTCACTTCAGTGTTTGAAATGTTAAATCTCTGTAGTCCAGATTCAACATCAGGTTACCCCTGAACATAGATCGTGAGATACACCGGTTTATATATATATTCAAAGAATGGCATCAGTGAGTCATCCAAAATTGTTTGACTGTCAGACTATGGAATAAAGACAACTTTCATTTCTAATAGTTCCTGAATCGTGTTTTCAGTAATAGACAATGACGAAACTGCCATATTTGAAGTAAATGTTCCCTCATACCCGCATTGTTTTACATAGCTTGTAAACGAAATTAGGATTACAACTTTCTTCCACCAATTTAATATGTTTTGTCTGCACAATATTCCGACAATTAGGAATAAACTATCTTCTATTGAGATTTTACTCGTGATAGCTTCCACAAACCCATGAATGAAAAATCCTGAAAATATTAAAAACCAAGTAACTCATTAGTAATGTCCTTTTCATAGGCTTCATTTTTTTTTAAATCCCACTTGATTTTTAAGTTACAGTAAGCTACGACGTATTTGTGGTTTGTAGTTTCAACAAAAACTGAAAAGTCTTGGGTTCTTCTATTATTAGACGACTGTTGTGAAGTTTTTATTGCTGGTTAGATATGTATGACTCAACTTATAATCCCAAAAGTATTTCTAAAGCCAAATGAAAATTAAATACAGATGCAATAAACTTTTTGCTTAACAAAATAACCATTTGGATGTGGTCTCCGGTTAAGAGGAGAGCAATTTTATTTGAGTCCCGTGCTACTTGTATATGGGCAAAAAAAATTTAATACGCGTACTTTCAGGAATCAAATTTTTTTGAACGTAGATAATTACACCTTCCCAAAGAATGAAAGGGTGTAAAAAATTGTTAAAAACCATCCTGACCACTACATTCACCCGATTGTTAACATTTTGACTGTTGCAGGGTCAACGGTCCAGTAATTAAAATAATGACGTTTGTTCAAGGTTTCTTATCACAACAAAGCATTATAAAGAAGCTTCATAAAAGGTTTGAAATATATTACCACAAATAACTTTTACTTCACTTTTTTCTAATGCCAGCCTTTACGAGGTTGTTTGTGGGAAAGGAAAGTATATTTAGTATTTGGAGATGTGATTTTAAGGTCGATTAGTTCTTTTATTTCTTCAACTGAACGAAATTCATCTAAAAAAATTCTCCGTTAAGTGCGAAAACGTTGTTTAGGCAAATCCAGTGAAAAGTTTATTGTTCTATTTCCTGCATTTCTGAAAATGTATAAAACATTGCCAACGTTGTTGTAGACATGAAAGTTATAAAAAAACAGTTGTAGAGTTGACTGTGACATGTAAATAAAATTCAATTTTTTTTAAATCCGTGGAAAAAACTTAAAGCATATTGCTGAATTTTACACCAGTTGAAAACACATGTTGAGTTGATTGTTAAAGTTAGGCATTCTACAACATTCAACTTTAAATCATGATGTGTGCGTGTTAGCTCAAAAATGCAATAAAAACTGGGCTCACAATTATAATGAAAGGCTTGGGAAATGTTTTTCTGTTTGGAATACACCCATAGGTGTCAATTAAATAAACATGAGAAGACATGTGCTACATGAAATGTTCAAGACAAGCTTTTACAATATATTTGTGAGAATTCAATTTTGAAGCATTATATTGCAAATTCTAACACCTCTAACCCTTTATGTTTCTGCTCTGTAGTGTTCTTCTTATGTTGGAACATGAATTCTTATGATGCCAATTGAATGGACTTATGAGGTGATGTGCATTGCATAGTAATAAAGCATGGGTAGTTTGCCTTCGTGTAGTTCAGTGTATAATCTAGCAGTAATTTAATGTGTACCTTTCGGTATCAAAGACAGAGGAAGAGTGATGCCTTGCATCAAGACGTACATTGTACTTAAGTTCATTTAGACAAGGAAGACAGTTCAAGGACTGTCTTCATAAAGACATTATCAGTTCATTCGACGTTTCAATAATTAGCATATCTACTAATTTAGATTAATTTACATTTAACATTCGATGTGGGTATTTACATACACCACATGCTCAAATGTTGAAGGATGATCTTTTGGATGCATACATGTCAAATATTTACTATTGCTGTCTCCACGTTTTCAATGTGTTTTAAAAAGTACTTCAGATCCTGAAGCGCTTTTGAGCGCAATAAAATTTCTGTGCAGCATTCAAGTGGAAGGACAAATATGTAACTGTCAAATTTAAAATGGCCCCCGAGGTTAGCAAGCTTTCTAAAAAATTGCAAGCCTCATATTACCTGTTTCCAGTTTAAAGCTTACGTTTGCAGGTTTCATATCTGTTTTGACAAAAAATGACTGGAATACGAAATATAAGTCTCTGTTGCCACTTTGCTGTGCTTTTTATAATAGCTATGAATAAGTTAAATTGTGTGAAATGCCAAAAATTGGCTACCAATCCAAGTTGCAATGGAATCCCCATTTCCAAGCGAATCTGCTTTTCGAATTGTGATCAACTGCATTGAGTTGTATTTTCTCCGCAGCATCTTCTGCTTATCTTGCTCAAAGTTGTTTTCTATTGAAGGCATGACATTACCGATCTCGAGTAGAGAAAGTTCAGCCATTACTTCACTAATGCAGTGTAATGACTTCTGGAATCTTAGAACAATTCTGGAACATGCTGGGAGTTCCTTAGCGTACTTTTTGAAATACTCGTTGATCTTCATTCAAATGTTAACAAAAGCCCAAAATAGAGCCCCGCCTTCTTTCCAGAATCATGACATGAAATTCAGCCAGATTTTGGATAATTGAAATTAGCTCCGTTTATTTGTAGGAAATTTTCTTCTGCCATTTTTATCAATGTTAAGTTCACAAAAGTTTAAAAAAAGCATATATGACTCATGTCCTGAATGTATGATTCCAAGCTCCAAAAACTTTTGCAGGAACTTTAACATTACCGATAGGAATGCCTAAGACTACGCACTTAAATGTGTATGATTTGTGGTGCTGTATGGTACAACTAGAAAGGCCATATGTTCCTGCGCTAAGCGCACGAACAATAACTGGCAGATAAGATGAATGGTATTTTAAATCAT
>JAQIXX010004944.1:0-15023 GCA_034700605.1 Willowsia nigromaculata
CTATAAAATGATAGTTTACCTGTGCCTAATACCTATAGAGGATCTTTACGTAAGGTCCACAAGAGGTTTTAGAGGAGAGCCTTAAACCAAAACTTGGTACACTAAACCTATGCACTATTTTCGCTTTTATTGTTCCTTGTTTGTCTATGTCTGCGTTGCTTTGTACCTACCCATATGATATATGTATGTGATAGTGAACGTAGGCATATAAACTACGAAAGAAAAGGAAAATGAAGAGAAGAAAGAAAAAAGTTTTGGATACATGCATTCATTTAATAGCTCTCATATTATGCCATCATCATCATATCTCCACTGATAAGTACCAAGAGCGCTCAGATAGTCAAGCAAAAAGAAAAGGAACAAAAAGCATCACGGAAAGCCATCCTTTTTTGTATAATGTATGTATCTAGGTACATACATGCATACATATACCTAATATTACGTATACACATAGGTAAACATATATTTTTATTGTTTGTTGCATAGAAAAAAGTTATTACAACACCACCACCACCTCATCGTCTGCAGTTAGCAGCACACCCAATCATATAAAAGAGAAGAGGAGGAATTGGTAAGTGTACAAGAACAAGAACAACGCGAGGAGAGAGACAAGGTCAGTTCGTTCGATCCATGCCTAACAACCACAATCAGTTTCCTTCTCGAGAAAAACTCCAACATCTTTCTTCTCTTCTACAAGACAAGCTTTTTTACAACTTGTACAAGAAGACAATAGTCGAAAGGTACATTTAGTATGTATATATATTTATAGACATAACAATATATACAACTTCATCCCCTTCTTCCAACAACTCCACACTTGAAAAATCTCAGCACCACCACCACCACAACAACACAGCAGAAGAGAATTTCATGCTTGTTGAGAACGAGTGTCTTCCCTATTTGATAGCATGAATATATGTAGGTATGTTCATACACCAGACAGAAATTGACTGCAGGAGATGGGATGTAAAAGCATTTAGAAAAAAGTTAAATTTGGATAGATACCATTAAGTTTTTTATGATGATGAGGAGGATGACTATTACTACTTTTTTATTTATAAAGTCAGAAAAAATGATGATGATAATGATGGGGATGATGTAGTAGTAACGATTGTCTCGATGATCGATGCATGAAGAAACAGAAGTCTATCTCTATTCACTGGCTATATAGTCATTTGCTGTTGTAGGGGATTCAGCATTTTGATTTTAACAATGCAGGGAGATGTAGTCATGTCTGAATATTTGAAGTGCAAGACTCATATTCTATCAATAACAATCTATATTCATCCATGTATGATAATTCGTTTGAAGCAAAAATTCATCGTATTTGGCTTTGGGATAGGGGACCAATACTGAGAATATTTTTTGATGAGAGAGTACTAGGTTGAAAGAGCAGTCAGAGGGAATAGAACAGACATGCCAAATCAAGAAGTGATTACCATACAAGGGCTCTAGCATATGTATATGTTTAGTTTATATACGTCAATAGCAAAATAATCTTTGAACAACAATGAAAAAGTGTTTTTATAATACCAACATTTATGTGTACAAATTAATCCAATTTTTATTGCACATAAAATTCCTGAAAAAAATTAAGAAACATAACAGTTATTACTGTAGAAGACAAATCCAGTCTGATCATAACGATTATGAGAATCATAAGGAATTTGTCACATCAGTTGTAATATTTTGTACCAGAAGCCTGCAAAACTCATAAAATGAAGGAGAGAATGATAGAACTGAAAATTTCTATATAATTTCATCTTGTTATTTGCAGTTTGGAGATTCCTATTTCTTATGCAAATACAGATCTGTGATGACGATTGTCACAATTTGTAAAGAGATTTTTTGTCATTCGCAACATTTTCGATAAAGTATATTATGTGTTTCTGCCTGTAAATTGATCTGTAGATATCTGCAAAGAATTTTTATGTGATTCTTTGTATTACAGAAAATGCTACATTTACATACTATTTTGGTAGATGAAGGTTCTCGAGCATCGCATTTCATTAATGTGATGTTGATTTAGTTGATTACTTTTGTTAGTCAAAAGGAAAACATTTCAAAGAAGGCAAATGTATGCACTCACGACACGACTTACACAAGTCACATCACATTAGTCACAATGAGATAATCACTTTGCACAAAAAATGTCATCATGAAGTACTCAACTCAAAACTCGCACAACAGCGCAAACATTAAAAAAAAAATCTTTGTATGACACTGTCAATTAAAGGTACCATACATCTCTAACGATTCGCGAGTTAAGCTGCTTCAGACAAACCAATTTTCCTTCAAACATCGTGTCTGTCTACTACTTTTCTCATTTTTTATAGTTTTAACAAATACAATCATCAAAAATTAATCCCTGCCTTGCTACTTGCTATGCCATCATGGTTGTTATGTAATACAATATGTACAACAAAATGCGACACCATATTGCACCCAAGTACCAAGAAGCCATCAATGAAATTAACAAACTACGATAATAATTTCTGTCTAAATAATTTTCTATTCTTGCAAAAAGTGTGTAATGTAATAATTTGCCGGTATCACATAGGCACATATTATAAGCTTGTTCCCTTCTCCCAAAGAAAAGTAAAAAGGGTTCGCGAACAAATAACCATAAAAATCATTTATTTTTGCTCACATTTTAATGAGTGCCCTTTGTATTGTAACCGTTCAAAAAATATGTCGTAATTTTCAAAGCAATCCAGTTTTCTTTCGCTGATTACCACAATTATTATTATATCGCCATTTATCTACTTTTTCGACGTGACGAATAAAGTTCTATACGTTTTTTGGGCAAATGCAATAATCTCTACCTTTTCCTTCGTCATTATCTTATAACTCTGACTATAACTTCAAATGACTCAGTTTGGCTACATGCAAAAGGTGACGATGATCCGCTCATTTTGGTGATCATTGTCATTGCCATTTGTCGTCATCAGTCTCATTGCTAATGTCGTTTTTTAATAGTTAAATAGTCAATAGAAGTTATTTATTTATTTATTCAATCAGAACTTACATTATGAATACTAAATCTATTATAAAGCTGGTTATAACTGTGCATGTGAGCGCGCATGTAGTAGCAGCAGCACCCTTTTCAATTTCAATTCCAAGTTGGCTATAATGTGATGCTTCTCTTGGCAGCAGTCATTTCAATATACATATTCTAATATCCTCATATATTTTTTCCTCTTTCGACTCGTTGACCTTATCCTTGCTTGCCTTGTCGACGACAGCAGCATAATCAGAAAATTTAAGAGAAGAGCAAAAAATAACAACTTTTAACTTCTCTTCACTGTTTGACTGACTTGCAGTTTTGTTTAATGCTAATGGTCAATGAGGGACATCCAACATTTAGTTTATTTACATGTGTTCACCTTTAAGTTATGCCAGCGCTTCCTTAACTTTGCAATAACAACGAATTAAGCAACAACATAAGCATAACTCATTCATCTATACAAACTAAACTATCCGGAAAGACTTACAAAATTGCTGCTCTTCTTGAGAGCCAAGAGCTCAACTCATCTAGTCAGATAGAAATAGTTATGGAGTGTTATCGTATTCATCAAAAATATTATTAAAAGATATTTGATAATTTATTACATACATTTTATATTACATATAAAATCCTATTTGTTAGCTCCAAAAGGTAACAGGGATTTGCTATCTGGCTGGTGCTGACTTTGTATGAAGCGGAATGATTGCTAAAGTTTGTTACATTATTCCATTACTTCCATTACTCCTCACGATCATCACATTTTGAATGCCAATGACGATCATTGTAAACTTGTTAATGAAGTGTTTCATTGCTATTTATTACACACATATATTCATTTTTTTAATTTATAAGCCAAATGCCATAAATAATGGGTGCTATAATAGTGTACGAATTTCTTGTGAGCGCTCAATTTTACTATCATGTTGAAAACGTAGCAAACAAAATTGACGACTGAGTTAAAATGGAAGTTTGTGTTTGATTCGCATTATATGCTAATGATAAAGTTTATGCGAGATTCCCGATGATAACCCTGAGGTACTTAAGTGTAGATAAAATTGTAGGCATTGTTATTTTTTGTACTTGAATGAAGAGAACCACACGCGACAACGTTGCGCCATGCAACACGTCTTTGGTAAACCAACGCCAGTATGTACAGCGCTCGAATAGATATCATTCAAGATGAGTTAAAACTCACGAAGCTCCAATGAATTTCTCACCCTTCCGCTTTGGATGTACATACCTCTGCAAAAATACGATACATTAACTGCCTGTCGATAAAAAATAATAAAATGCAGTTCTGTACGCACATTATATCACACTATAACTATTGACTATACCATCCGTTAGCACTTCCACTCAAGCATTCAATCCATCTCACATCTTGTTCTTACCACTGCATTGTTTTTTCTCTGAATTGTAAATTGTTGGGCTAGGTAGCAGTTTAGTGGGTGGCTGGCATTCACTTTGTGGAGGTCTTGTATCCTATTAAATAACAACTTTGGTAATGATGATGATGCCTGAGTATGGCAAGAAGTGTACAAGAACATCAAGCCATAATATTATAATCCAAAATCCAACAACCCTCCACGCATAAGCGGACGCATACACACATTCTCAAACGTACAATAAAAAGGAATCGATGAAGATGGAAAAAATGGATAATGGAAATGGAGAGAAGGATGGAATATTACAGAAAATGTTATTATGGAATTTTATTTATGGAAATATATACTCATCATCCATCCATCCAACCAACCACCATTTGTTGAGTTGTTTAGACTACTCCTGTTCATCTTTGTGATTCTAATGTAAATATGTGTGGTGTGAGCAAATGGGGAAAATAGGAGTAGTGAGACGCAACACAAAAACGCACGAGTAAAGGTAATAAAAACAGAAGATGATGATACATAACGAGCGAATTTGTTGGAGATGAATTGCAACATATCACATATTTGCCTACCTGGTTTGACCCGAACAAAAGCACTGGCATTTACTTCTACTAAGCATGCCATTCCACTTAATAGTAAAAGTGAATCAACATGGTTTCATCATTATTATTTTTCTATGTTGAATATTAAGTCGTAGCAGTGCTGTATCTGCTATGATGCAGATAGAAATGGTTTTGAGAATTTTTTATGTGCCTTCAAGTAACATATTACCTTGTTTTTAAATACCCTATATGAGTTGCCCATAACCGAAACATACAGTTCATTGTTGCATTGTCAGAATCAGCATAAAACAATACAATTTAACTTATAATCAGCAATCATTTCATGCGTGCGTTTTTTACTAACTACTTTTGCATTCACATTAATATTATCATCCGAAAGAACGTAATCCTTCTGATTTATGTTTGTAGCATAATTTTGTGTGCGCAGCAATGTAACAATAACGCACAATACGTATGGTTATTATACAATGCGGCACTATTAGCAATGCAGTAGTAATGCAACCCAGCATGCATTAAACGCAATGCAACATGACATTTAGGTTGACTATTTGAAGCCTTTTTATTCCTTTGATACTATGTAATACTAACTAGCCAAACCACTTTCGCTTTTTTCACACAATCACATTAGTACAATGCAAGGAAACAACAATGCATTTTAGGGCTGTGCTCTTGCTCTTGTTTCTAACTGCGTTTAAGGCCACAATTGCAATTATGCGTAGCCTAGTTTCAAAGCGTCACTTAAAACCTATCTACATCTCTTTTTTTCATCGCACAGTAGTGGTCTGCTCACACGATGACAAACAATCCGATAAAACATTTACCGAATACACATTAATTTGCATGTGGTATGACAATATAACGCGATGTCGCGACGAAAACGTCATTAAAGCACGCAATTAATAAATTATACTTTCCACTCACATATCTGCACATGCACAATATAGGCAATTTAAATACACGCATTTAATACCTACGTAGAAGAAAAACAAAAGTAAAGAAGGTTTATATATACTTGACACACACATGTGATATGTCGGTGAAGATAAAATGTCACCCTGTGAGTATTATTATTTTATTCATACGTGCTCAAGGGGCTACAAGAAGGAGAAGTGAGATAATAATAATAATATTATCTTATTACATGCTTATATCTACACCTAATATATGTATTTGCTGAGATGTACTTGACTGTTACGACTTTTCCGTATATTTAATATTGTTATACCTACTTTGCAGTATTGAGACTTGCAAAGCATATATTCATTTTTATCAGTTGAGTATTACAATTGTGGAAGGTAGAATAGCCAAAGAAAAGAAGGAGTGGGTCACTGTCAGTTATAACTCATTACTTCATTAGTGGAAACTGAGTCATTTCAGTAAATGAATTAACCTTTCCTCATGCGACAGACATACACAAGTGGTTTCCTTTGCAATCTTATCAGAGAAGGATTAGGATAGGGGATCGCGATGGTTTTTTTGCACACACACACCTTCTACTAAAATAACAAACGTGATAGGTGAATTGTAGCCTCAACGATAAAGATAATTACTTTGATGGTTAGTTTAACTCAATTTGCTTCTATGCTTCTATAGGCAATTTTGTATACACGTTTCTTGAGTTTAGTAAAGGTACATAGACACGACATCTAGTTCGAAATGTCAGTAGCTTATAATAGTCACACTTCAGAACATCCTATTAACAAAGAACAACGATTATGGTTCACGCATGTTTGAATTATAGTTTTCAGCGATAGCTGACTAATTGCCGTGTGCATGATAAACACATTTAAAACAATATAGCATTCCAAGAATTCAACCATGCCCTGTCCTAGAGCATAAATATTCGCTATTTTTAGAAAAAAAAAAACGTGAAAATTGGTGACGACAGCTTGCAGCATACAGCTGAGGAGGCGCTAATGGTAATAAATTACTTAAAAAAGAGATGCCACTTTTTAGTACTTCGTGGCATGCATTATGTATTTCATAAAGATGTGACCTTTACCAGCAAATTTTATTATGGATGTTATGTGATGATGTTGATGAGGTTATGCATGAGGATGCTAATGAGGAATTTGCTTTCAGCAGGAGTGAGTGACAAGAGAAGGATAGTTTTGCATTTCAAAATACATACAAAAAACAAAAATGAGCTCATAACCTCGAAGGTGAAATATATTATTTAAAACAATATGTAATACGTTGTTGCAAAAATGGTGCTTTTAATAGCACTCAAAAGTTGAGACTCGCGTCCTGGGCTGGGACAATAAATATGAAAATTGTTCATTCTTCAACTCGAGAGATATATGTAGCCCGATTTGTTATTATGTATTCTTAAGAAGGGGAAAACATGTATGTACAAGTGTTTTTACTACATCGTGTGCGTGTCACTTAATCCTAATATGTAATAACAAAATTGCAAAACAATGAATGATCTTTGCAAGGTAAGCTGATCTGTGGCTGAACCAACCCATTTGATACCATTTGTCATCCGATATTCTATAAAAGTGCCAGAAGCGCGATAAAGTACAAAAATATTACTAGCTTCTGAAAAATGTACTACCCTACCATAACGCACATAAGCCCAAGATATAATATTTAAGTAGGAAGCAGAAATCTTTTACGATCAATATTGTCTTCATCATCATCATCAAGTCAACAATACATTTTTAGAAGTCCGTAATGGACAGCCCTTAAAAACGATATCATTTACATTTCCTCTTCTCTCCTGGCCTAGCGGATCAAACCTCTAAATTATTTTTACGATGTAACTTAACTCTACCACTGCAACTTATATGTAGATGCCTAAAAGTAGCAAAACTGTTTTGTTACTCGTTTTATTATTTTTACAACTGTCCATTGTTATCTCCATCTTCACCACCATTAATTTCTGATTAGGATATCAAACATCATCATCATCAAAACTTTTTTGGCGGTGGTGATGATGGTGTGGCCTGGCCTATAGCAGCTTGACATTGACAATGACTTCAATCCAGATAACAAGGATCCTTCCTCTTTAAAAAAAAGTCCTCCTGCATGGCAACTTTGCTATATTGTGCTTCATACAATCGTTTGTGTGTACTCATTGATGTATAAGATGTTTTTTTTATTAACGCTCATTTACATATTAAGTATGCACATAAACTTGTATATCATTTGTCCGCATACTCACAAATATAAGCATATAATAGTAAAGATTGGCCAGAAGAAGAAGAAGAGGGTTAAGGCTGAAATGGATGCAATGCAATGGAAATGTTTTACAAGATGAAAGAATCCCTTTGCATCTTTGCGCATATCATATACTATCCATGTTCCCTATATACTTTATGCCTTGTCAGCCTCCATCCTAACAGAACGGCATAATGTAATAAAACATGGATATCTCATTATTGCTCCATGCATCGCGCATCGCATCTCCTCACAATCACCGTGATCATCATCATCATCGCGATGATCACGGTGATTGTGAGGAGATGCGATGATGATGATGATCACCATCTCCATCCTGCACTTGGTTTCACTCCGTGTGTGCCGTCGTAGTGTTTTTTATTGTTGCCCCTGCATTCAGCAGCATTGTACTGACAATTGCAATGCAATGTAACAAACGACTGACAACACAATACAACAATGTACAATACAAGTGGTATCCTGTTCCTGTTTTTATTGCACCATAGTGCATTTTCATTTTCATTTGACGCAACTACATATATAAGCCTCATCACATCGTCATAAAAAACTTTTGGCCCTATGGCGCATGCATATAATATGCACACATTTGATGTGGAGTAGTGGAGTATTTGTGGTGGTGGATTTGATGTGGTTTTCATTCGTTTTATTTATGCGAAAGATATATACATTATTCATGCCTACTATAAACTATACTTTTTATGTAGACATGTTTTTACCCAAAGGTTAGAGGGGACCTTATATATGACGAGGTACTATTATTACGTCTACGCAAAATTGTAATAGACAATATATCACCACCACCACCACATAGCCACACAACCAAAGTCTCGGGGCCATCGGATGATATAATCATTGATCTTGACACAAAAAGTGATTATCATATTTTGATAGACACCGCCAACAATGATGGGTACTATAACGCAAACTGTGAAAACCTCAAATAGTACTACATATACAACAAAAAGTATGTAGAACATACAGTTTATGTAAAAACAACCATGCAGGTAAATGATATGAAAAGGACTTTTGTTTTTTCTCAAAATGGAAAAAAACGTAGAGTTTTTAATGGCAAAGAAAATAAAAGGATAGCACCATTCACAAGTGCAATTATATTGTAGCCAAAATATACTTATCACAAATTTCAAGTTCACGAAGAAACAACGCCAATGGCTAGCGATTCATCATCATTATTGCTTTTAAGGAAAAATTACATTTTGTTTTGTAATGGTGTGTCCATAAACCATTGTACGAACCATGGAATGCATACTTATATTTATGTACAATACACGTGTATAGTACTAATGTGATTTGATAAAAGTATTTCATGATGTGTCCATCCATTATCTTTACAAAATTAAAAAATTGTGCATTTCGCCAAAAAATGTTAGTACTAAAATATGAAACGAACATTTCATTGTTAACAAGCCAAACTGTGAATATGCTGTATGTGTTATCTTCCAATTCTGATGAATAGAGAATGGAAGAGTGTTGCAACACCAACTAATAATAAAAAGTTTGCAATATATACGTCTTTACTCAACAGGATTCAGGATGCAAGATTAGTGTTTGCATACGCACTAGGTACACATCATTGATGATGTTTGATGGAAAACAAGTATCGTATTTTTCTCTGCAAAGTGCAAGGTCCAAATATCCTTTTAATGACGGATTTCCCTTTTAATTACCATTTAACGTTGTTGTTACGAATACAACAATACCATACGCATCAACAATGAAACATTGAATCATCCCTGTTGCTGTTCGTTTTAGTATTGTGCGTACAAAATGGCACAAGTAAGTCATCCTAATATTACCTATGTGTAGTCTTCATGTTGTGGTGGTTTACACATTTTAGCCCTTTTTATGAGGAAATGAAGGGACCTTGGAAAAATTCATAATGATCACACATGCAGACAGCATATTTGTTGTGTTCCTGCTGCAAGTGAATGATTGTTTTTTAGAGAATCAGCAGCAGACTACTATTCATTTTAAAACTAATAAATGAGCACGCATGCAGGCCATAATTACCGTGAACTACTGCGATTTTGAGGAAACGACTCAGACAGCTTTGTGAGCAAACTGAACAATATATATTATGTTTTTAAAGGTTTTAACTCTTGTCTGTTGGTAAATCCATAATCCATAATACAAACGTAAACGCCAGCAATTACTCAACAAACTGTAAACAGGCTTTTAAAAATGGTTCTCTCTCGTTAAAATTGTCATTGTCTTTTTTCTTTTTAGTTGTTGGCTGGCATGCATGATGAAAGTTTAGAGACAAACATGGGAAATTGTCTAGAAAAGAAGAGAAATTCAAGGTTCCAAGGACCATTTTTCACAAGACAAAAAACAACGACATGAATTCTATTAAAAACGTCTCGCATTGCTCATCACCACTGTTTTTGTTCGTGATGATGAATTTACTCCCATTCTACCTGTACTTCCCTCATTCAATAATCCTTCAAGGCAAAACCAATTTTGGTGTCTTACGGCAAAACTAATAATGCAATCAAATTGAATCTTGTCGGTTACGAAATTTCTTGCGTAGCCATTATTCTGCAATAAACGTTTGCTTTAATGACTCAGGTTTTTATATGAAAGAGTAAGTAAAGTATGAAATATTTTATTGAACCTGATGAACAGTTGATTTGGCCAAAGAAGGGATGACGTTGCAGCGGTAAGCCAGTCGTTACCACCACCACCACAAGTTCTTCTTCCTGTTGTTGCCGCTGCTGCTGCTGCCGCCGTAGCCGCAATTATATTGTCACACCAGCGGGCACAAGGAATACAGGCGACTAAAGGGACCGGAATGGCGTTATTTGGCAGGAAAGGTCGAAGCTGATTGTTACAATTGTTTACAGAATTTCGGAACGGATTTTGATGATGATGACTATGATGATGATGCTGTTGATGATGATTATTGTGATGAAGGTGATGATGCGCTAACGCTGCTGCAGTTCCAACATAAGCGATTGGGGAGGAGGATGAGCACATGAGACAGCACAGGGTGCTAGCTGCTGCAACTGCCGCTGCGGCTGAGTTACAAAATGAGGGAGCATGAGGGAATTGATGATGAGGATGATGATGAGGATGTTGATGGGCCAAGAAAGCTGTCGGTGGTGTGGTCAATAATGAGCGTGGTACAATGTGCTGATGGTAGCTATTGCCACTGAGAGACCCAATTACCGTCACCATTGGCCTCGATATAATTGACGGAGTTGGTGTTGGGAAAACCTATTTTCTCTTGTTTTCTTCCTGTTATTCCTTCCTGTTTTCGAGACTTGCAGAAAATATGGAATGTAGTGCAGAAAATTTTGAAATATATGTGGTTCCTCGACAAAACACTGCTGTTTTGTGCGTACACAGATCACTTTTACCGTGGATGTTTTTTTGGGATCAGTTTCAAACTTTCAATGCGCACCCTTCGTGTCTTTCAATAGGGCGGCGTGTTGAAATTTCTTAGAAAAACAAGTCAACTTTGAATTTGTCAAGATTACATGATATTTGCAGCAGCTCAAGTAGTAAACTATTGTCTCTCAGTATGCGTCTCTACTTTGTACTCTTTGTTGCCTTTCCCTTCTATTTCTCACAAAAATTATATTAAACCCGAAGAAAAGTAAATAACATTCGGCAAATCTCAGTTCTGCAAAACGATGATGAAGCTCTTATATAGGGAAACGGTACAAATACAAATTTTTGCTCATTTCATGATCATCCCTGGCTCCATACCAGCAGTAGTGGTGTTGGTTCCCTTTTCTGCTGATTGTGCGATTATCTCTTCCTTTGCCAAAATAATCTCAAATATTTTAAGACGGTATGGTACATACGGTGTGTTGTTGATGTTGAGTGGTGGTGCGATGATATGATGACGAGTTAGGCGGAGTGTCATATAATATTCCCCGCTGGTGTGGTCTCAATAAAAAGAGCGCATCTTTATCATCTCTGCTACAGTATTACCTACTCATTTTCCTCGTTCAAAAAATATCGTGTACTATTTGTCTTTGTATTATGTAATCATCATTCGTATACTCAGGATTATCCCATGATGCGATATATATGCCTAAATACTTTCATGCACCATGTATTTTTATTACTGAGCAGAGCATTATTATCTCCTACTTTCTTTAGACGATTTCTTTTGTGTACTATTTATTTAACTGTTTTATAGTGCGCGATAAGATACGACGACAAAAAAGACAACAGCAACAGCTCCGACAGTGTAAAAGCACACGGTATTCTCTTTTCACGCTTTATGGCCTATACTGTTGCAGTCATTACATATTCGGATTTTTAGTTTATTTACCTCTTCTCCTTCCGGTCGATTCAGTAAGACGCAAAATCTTCAACTTCAACGTGCCTAACATTTACTTCTACGTAAACACCTTGCATTAATTAAGTTATGTCATCCCAAAGTGAGGAAAAGCATTTTTGCCGGCTTGTTGATAGAAGCGATGTAATGATGATGATGACAAAGATTCAAGTCTGGTCATTAATATCTCTCCTTTCCAATTCAACAAACAAAACGCTAACGCCTTTCTCTCACTATAAGATAATTATAATCACATCGGTGACAATGATCAAGTAGGTGAGGAGGGCGGTGACATACAAAAGGAGGTCTGTTCCTGGGAGAAAATAATCAAGTTATAAAACTTGACGATGATGATTTTGATGCAGCTTCCTTTTTTCTCACTTTTAGCTGTTTCCACACTCCTTCACAGTAGGAAACAGCACTACTGCACAATGTTGGTTTTTTCTACATATAATGTACCCCAACTCCAAAATCACATTATCTCTATAATAAACAAAGTTGACGACAACGGACATCCGCTCACACAACTTGTTCGGGGGTAACGGTAACTGCAGTATTTGCGTTGGTGGTAATAAATTGGAGGGAATGTGCACATATTATTATGGTATGTAGGCATGTGTCTGAAACCACTTAACTTTCATCCACCTTTCTTGCAGGAGTACTCTCTTTGCTCGTTACCTTTTCTCCTTATCTCATTCTCCAGCTCCCTCCATCTCAAATTCCCTATTCTTTCCTGTCGATATTTTATTGCTATAATATTATATTACCGATTTGACACTGCACCGCTATAACGTAACTTCCACATTTTTGTTCTTTCCGTTCTACATAACAAGGACATGCGTGTGTGTATAAGTACACCTTATAATTTGACAAAATACATGGTTATTTCTCAACAAAAAATGTCTTACGACATGCCTATCAGAATGTCTTTCTATTTTTATTATTATATTTTATTAACAATCAGTCAAGGTGAAAATACTGACTTCTTGAAAAAAATGTTTATTTTCGCTCTCTCATTCGTCTTGTTATTTCTACCTTTCTTCTCATACAGGACAACTTCCAAGTTATTTTTCCATGTCCAATGAAAACTTTGTAAGTGTGACTCATTTATTGTAATAATATGTATGGAAAGAGGAAACACGACAATGACGACAAGAGTCAGTGAAAAGAAGAAGAAATGCTGTTTTGTTAATACTTTCTTCTTATTATATTTTCTCTTTATTTTCTCTCGGTTTGATTATGTATACTTTTCCTTCATACGAAAAGCACAATTGAGCGAGAGGAAGGAGAGAGAAAGGTCTTACGTCTTCTACGGTACAGAGAAAACTACTAGAGCTAGAGCAACGACATGGCCATGAACGGTAGCTCCTTCTTCTCCATTCTCCACATAACACTTTGTGCTTCTCTTCTCCACAAAAGGGGATAATATTAAAAGGCATTCACACACGAAGAGAGAGAGAAAAAAAGTTGCTTTTCGTAGGAATGAAGTACCGAGTAGCCGAGAATACAACAACAAGCAGTAAAGGAAAAGCTGAGGAGACAGCATAGAGTATAAAGGAAAGAAGAAAAGGGAGAAATCCACCACCACTTCCAACTTTTCAGTACAGAGCTTTCAGCTAAAAATCCTCCTCTCTCACATTTTCTGTCTTTCCCGTCGTTCGTTTCATTCGCTTGATATTGTACGTAACGGCGATGGTGGTTTCTTCGTGGTAGCAACACACACATATTTATACTGTATACATACATACATTATTATTCCATATAAAATAGTCGGATGGAAATAGTGTGCGAGCAGTTGGTAGTAATGTAGATTTTCATAAAGAGAGAAGGAACTGTTTTGCTGGAGAGAACACCGACTGGATTCTTGCTCCGATGCTTCCTTACTCAGTCACTCAGCCAACGTAGTTGGTATTGTAGTGGAAGCAGCAGTTTTTCTATAATAGGCTTGCATGCAACCATGCACCCCATATCCACAAATAACATGGTAAACCCGAGAAAGTTCAGCTTGCTGGAGAAAAGGGTTCTTTTTTAACTTCCTCCCTCGTACATTCTTCCTCGGAGCAGTTTACGTATCTATAACTGTGCATGTATATCCAAACTGCATGTGCTACCGCACACATACTCTAGTAGAGGTATAAATCGGTATTCTATTCTGTTTTCCTAGTGTGGTGTCGTTCATTAATAACGTCGGCCAGTGCTCACATGGAAAATTATACCGTATTTTCCAAAGCTGTAAATAACGTATTGTTTGTTACGTTCCAACTGAATGAGTCATTCATTGGTCTATTCTATTTTGCATTCTACAAGCTGAATGAGTATAACTTCTGCTGGATGCATTCAAGACCGAAATGTAGTTTTTTCACAATCATTTTCTCGTTGGCTGCTGCTTCTCTTAGGGAGAAAGAGAAATTTTTAACTAAAAGAGCGTGTTCAAATCCATATACATGCATAAATATCCCATACATCCTCGTTTGCCTATTCACCCCACCACTATCACCAGGACGCTGCTATCTCCGCCGTATGAGGATGGTGGTCGAGGAGACGGAGCCACCAACCACCACCATTTCTCCAGT
>JAQIXX010004945.1:0-15023 GCA_034700605.1 Willowsia nigromaculata
ATTCGTTCACAAGCCAAACGATTTTGCGATAGATGAAGTATTAAAGAATAGGACAATTCCTAAATTCTCGTTCTCTGGTCATTATACTGTAGCAATCGTCCCATCCCAAGTCAGTCACCTACCATTATCCTGTGGGACACTCTATTATGATGTCATATTTTATTCTTGTCTATTATTTTACTTGACTGATGCACACCATGTCGAGATCCATCCCTTGCTCATTGCATCACAAAAGTGTGAAAAGAAGCAAGAAAAAATGGAAGAAGAAAATTTAATCATACGACAAAAAAGACAATAGAGCCATTATTACTGTGAAAGTCCGGTTGTAAAACAAAAGGGGAAACCCACATAGTGTCCCACACAATAGTCGCCATGTACCTGTTTTTTTATTCACGCTAATCAAAAGTGGTGGACACGGACCAGATCACCGTTTTGTTTGAGGTGGTCGTGAACTTGTGTGCATTATACAGTGCACCCTACAAACTGCATGCGATGTATAACCACAACTGCCAACCTGCTTGTCTACTTGTCCTCCTGTCATGTACCATTTCGACCAGAACAACAAAGAACAACTGACAACAACAACAACAAAAAATGACAACTGATCAGCTACAAACTTGGTACCTGATACACTCAAATACAAATGGAACAAGTTGCAAGTTTTGTGAGGAAACCAAGACAAAAAAAGCTATTGTTGTACTTTTTTCTCCTTCAATTTGTCCCTATTAATGTACAACTATCTGGATTGCCATATAGGAAGAAATACATCTTCCACCCAGATGGAACAACCAACAAGTCAAGCCAATCCAAGTGGTCATTATGAATGCATATATATATGTACACGAAGAGTGAAACGGGCAGGTTGCAGATGGCTCCTTCCCAATGTCCAAATTATTCCCTAATCTAACTCCATGTAAGTTTGTACTCCTTCTCCTTCGCATCACATTATCTCCAAATTTGGAGAGATGACAAAAAATAATAATGCTACAGTTCCTTTTCAGTCTACTACACCATCAGACAAACAAGCACGCTCGTTTCACTTTCTCAGGCTTCGATAATCCCACTTTTCCTTCTTCCACTTGCCTGCTTGTGGTGTATGGTGCTCGCTCGGATGGAGGGAGACAGGTGGTTCTCTAAAACCTCTCTGCCAGAGAGAAGGCTCGCATTTCTGTGTTTGTGCTTCTTTTGCCACTCAGAGGATTAGTCAATACATTATTAAATCAAATGCGAGGAAAAGAAAGAGAAAAGAATTGGACTATCCCTGACAATTTCCCGCATTATTATGTCACTACTAAGTTATCTCCTCGCATTCATCTTCTCTCTACCAAATCTCAGATTAGCCTTGCCTCAGCACGTACCGTCACCAAACTCCTCATTCTCAATTCTCAAACACGCCGATTCCTCAAAACTAACCTCATATCGTCTAAAACCATAAAAAATAACCTTCAAGTCGGACATTGCTATGCTTTCGACACAACCATCTAGAAAAGCATCATGGATTGCAGAGTATAAAATGATAATTGGGAAGAATAAAGAGTGAGTATGGAGGGGGAGGAAGCAGAAAGTATATATGCATTAGTTTGGCCTCTACCACCGATACCGCTACTCCTCCCGTTCACTGTTCATCAATTCCATTAATTAGAGGCCGTTGTTGTTGGTGGTGGCTAGAATTTGCTTTTGGATGTCTACAAGTACAAAGATAAAAGAGAGAATCCTGTATGGCCTCTGTCTCCACTCTGCATGTTAACTTATGCTACAACTTTCACTACTCCTTTTACTCCTTGAATTGCACACACACACACATGACTCTGGCAAAACAGAGTTATAATTTTCTACTCTCTCTTTTCAGAGTCTTGCCTGGTCTCCTTTCTCTCTCTCTCTTTCTCTTTGAGGATCAAAGTATGTATAACGAGCCGAGTCAAGTGGAAAAAATATAACGAGCTCCATTCACTCGACTCGACTCCAAAACTCTTTTTTTTTTTCTTTCTATTTTGCTTCCTTATGCTTGCCTCGTTTCACTAGTTCTATCTCCTGGAAAACTCGAACAAGCACCAACAACAAAGCACCATACCACCACTCATGACACATACACACACCAGTTTCAAAGGAAAAGCGACGTCCAAGCATGTTCCACCAAAACCAGCTCACATGCTACTTCTCTAAAAGTATTAGTCGTAATGATCCTCGTCATCTTTCTCCTCTTGTATATCATCATCAGTAGCAGGAGCAGCAGCAGGGACATTTAGCAAAAGTGAAAAAACGAGTGGTACTGGGACACAGAAAATAATAGTAAATATGCGTATTGTATTAAAGGGAAAACATGATAAGATGAACATTTAGAGAGTGCTTGAAGGGAACAAAAAAAGGAATGGAAACGATGATGATCCTTAGCAAGAGAGAAAACTTGTTACATTTTGTTAGCTTGCAATACGCTGGACAATCACAAGTGGATGTGAACGTTTATCGAACTGACTAACGTCGCTTTCCTTCGTTTCCCCCAATTGTATGGTATTTGACCAAGTTTCTGCTCACTCACAGAGAGCAATTTAGGTTGAGAGACAAAAAAACGAGATGAGAGAGGTGAAAACAAGTACAACTCTTGCCTTTCTCTTTTGATCAGGAGAAGTGAGAAGGGATACGAGGGAGTAGTATGGTCGTGGTGATGACACTAACGAGTTTCCATTTTCTCTGCTCAAAAATCCATGAAATTAACTGAGAATTGATTTTTGGCAAAGGATACGAAAGAGGAGGAGACGAGAGTTGGGGAAACGAAAACGAGTCTCGGAGACAAAAACAAAAGGCAGTGGTGGCTACTCACTTGCATGTTTCAATGTTTGAAACGTAAGCGTGTAGTGAGTAGGAACTTCTTGTCCATGAGCAAGTTTACAGTGGTGATGAACCAGTCTCCAATTTTCTCTCTGTCGTTTCCACTCTCTCCTTGGCGATGCACTTGCCCTAGCCATTATTCCCATTAAAACTGCGAAATGTCGTAAAAATTAAGTGGGAGTTTAAGGTGAAACCATCATCACCATAAATCCATAAAAAATGCTGATGGCATTGCACAATCATAATCAGTTTGAAATATTATATTGATGGCTGGTTGTTGGGTGTGGGTACAGCAATAAATACGCACACTACCATTTGCTCTGTCCACACTCGTCAATACACTGTAAAAATATTATGCAATATATTTTAGTAAACAGTATTCAGCTCCTTTCTGACTTTATGGTTTCCTTGGAAATTCCCAACTGAAGGGTTTATAATAGACTGAAACTGGTTTTTAATTACCTCTTTACCCAAAATTGCCAAAAATGCTAACAATCGTAGCTCTTTAGATCACACAAATCAAAGCAAACCATCCCACTCCACCTCTTACTGGGAATCCATCTCTCTAATAATTGCTTAGTAATGATTTAAACGTTTAAATATGCACGTGATCATATTCATCATCTCTGTGCTAAAATGAAAGAAAGCACCCGTTTTTTTCTAAAGTTAAAAATTGTTAGACATTGGCTCCACAGAGATCAGCCAGCTAATTATAGCTGCCTTTACAATAGTTTTTATTTTCATGTCATATTCGACCCACAAGAAGAAATTATATCGACACAATGCGTATACAGAGCAGAGAGAAAAAAGATTGAGCGAAGGGGCCTGCTGGCCTGGTAATCATATCATGAATTCCACTGCTGGAAGGTTTGGGACCACCTCAGAGACAAAAAATGACTTTGTTTGACGGTCTGTGTGTCCAAGTAAATGTTGTCCTTGTTCTCCGGGCAAGTTTACGTACCTTTTTAGCAGAAGAACAAGAGTCTGTGACAATATCACATTAATCTAGGTACATATTTACTTTTATTTCTGGTTTTCATTTCATCAGGAAAAGTTATGGTGAGACAGGAACCCTACGTCCATATCCGAAAAGTCATAATAGTTACACATGACACATTAGTTGTTGTGTGCACTGTGCGCAAACACAATGCTGTATTGTCTCGAGGGAATCCTCATCATCCTGATCGCTGTGATTACGAGGAAGCTCATAAATTTATTACTCGCTTCTTCTGATGGTTGATAATAGCAATAAAATGTTTGGTTTGACTGTCTCTCGCTGGGCACCACCAACGCAAGAAGCCAGAGTGGAAAGAGTAGCCAGCAAGCGACACAAAATGTATCCGGAGGCTGTAGTGGAAAGGCGAGTCACCATATCCCGAGCAAACGATGTGATAGTACTGAAGTCAAGTCCTTTCAAGACATCACGTCTCAAAGGAGGAGAACCTCAAAAGTAAACCTGCTCAAACAACAACCAGCAGCAGCAGCAGCATCAAATAATGTACAAAAGAAGTAATCTCACAACTTCTCCAACAACGCTAATGTTACATGGATACCTTACTCTACTCAAAAACAAGTACCTACATACAGGCATGCCTATTTTTATTTTTTATTACATAATTTCATGGTCGTCATAACGCAACGCTGTCGCAGTCCGTTGGTCGGGGAGTGAGTCGCTGCTGCTGCTGCTGCTCGATAACATCACACAGACACACACACGGGGCTCGGGTTGATGAGATGACACGAAATTAGACTGTGCTATTTGTACGCTCAGTCATCGTGCACACACCACATTTCATACATTACATGTGTGTGGAAGCAAAGTGGAGGAAAGATTTCTGGGCAACTGTAATTTTGTTTGGTTTTTGCGTGCTGTCCCAGAGAGAGTGAAGTCTGACCTTATCTCTCTTCGTTAAGAGGCCTATAATATGATGTACATTAAAATATGCAGTGGAGTAGAAGATGTGCCACAAAAATGAGGGTAAAAGTGTCATTATGATGAGTTGGGATGAGAAAGTGGAGCAAGCGAGATGAGAAAATGTCAGCGAATGGATTGACCTGCTATGAGCACATGTCTTTCCAGTAATAAAAGTGGTCGCTGAGGGAAGAGAAATGCCAAATCCTGGCAGCCAAATGTCTCCAACGCCACAATCACACCACACCTGCTCACAACAAGCAGTCTGCCTCCATGCTCTTGTTACATGACTAAGCATAATCCGATGGGTGAGGTGACATCATCTTTTGAACGACAAACTTTTGGAAGAACATTTTCAAATTAAGTAAATGGGTGAATAAATTCACTTTGAAATTCGAAACCATTTGGAATTAGATTTTTGCTGGATTAGTCCATAAAACGAAATCGTCATACACGAGCATAGCTTTTCGCATAAAAATGTAGTGACATGTTTGTGAGGTAGCAATGTGTATGCACCTTGTTTTTTATAGCTCGGAAAGCCCCATTAAGTTTCCACGTTATGTTCAATTGTCATGAAAAGTTTCAATTCACCTTCTCCACTACCACACACAGGGAATCGAAGGAATGGGAAATATGAAAATGAATAAACTGTCGACAATTGGACGCAGCGGAATCAGTTCAGCTTGAGGATTAAACTCATTTAACTCTTCAGTACTTCTAGTCATTCCATATTTCCCCTTCCATCCATTCACCACGCTTATCATCATCGTGAATCTTGTGAGTCAACTAAACAAGTCTGCACTTTAAAGGAGTGAAATGTACAAAATGGAAAGACTGTTATGTCGATAATGTTCACCTTGAACAATAGAAATGTAAAAAGAAAGGCTATGTAGCTCCGTGTTTGTTCTCCGGTTTAATAATTCCAGTTGTTCACTTCCATGTTGTTTTATCCACATTGAATGGCTTAAATACTGGGAAAAGGAAATCCAGAGGAAGTGCTGGCTTTTCGTGTGCAAGGTGGAGTTGAGAATGAGAGTACATGTCTGCAAAGCTATAAGTATTTTGTGTGTGTGTGCCTTAGCATTCAATTGGCATGTCAATGATGGCTGCTTTTAAAAGAGTTTTTGATATATGATGGACATAAAGTGATATCGGGAGAGAGGATCAGTAAATAAAAGAGCAACTTATAACAATTATTGTGGACACTCCCTCTCACTAAACTCAGCTAAATGCACAATACAAAGCACCATAAGGCAGAATGGAAGGCGCACGCACGCACAGCTCACAAAAAATACAAGACTTTTACACTTCGTATCATGTATATACCCACCTACCTGGCTCCATGCATATATAAAGCATTACAACAACGTCCACCACAACAACCGCCACCATCATCCTCTTCATCAACCAGTCTTATTTTTCATACTCCATTGTTTCCCTCTCTCTCCAGCTCTCCATCGCCACCACCTTTACAATCTCATTCTCTCTAAAAAGGTAGGTAGATATGAGGTATGTGAATGGAGTTTGAATCCATTTCCATTCCACCTTGCACACAGAGGGTACAGACACAACAACCATGACAAGAACAAAACCTCTGGAGTCAGGTTACAAGAAGAATAAAGTGTCCTCTCACTCTCTCCGAGCGAAAAACCAAAGAGGACAGAAAACAGCCATAAAACAACCGCAGACACAAAAACACAACTGACTTTTTTCCCATTCACCTAAACAACAAGTTCAGGTACAAATCCACACGTCAAATTTAACTTGAGCCAAGACAACAAAAAAGATAAATTATTCCTTTTCCAGCTCCATCTCTACACATTTTTCCTCTGTTTCCCTACCTGTCTGTCTCACAAAGTACATGTGAAGGGAAAAGGTATGAAGCATGAAAAGAGGAACAGCAAAATGCAATATATATTGGTCGTCATCCAGAGGATCATCTTATTTATCAACCTCATCATCGCCAGCACACATCAGAAGAATACTCCTTTTATGCCTCCTCTTTAATTTAGCGTGTTTGTTTTCCAAAGCCAATCATCTTATTAAAGTAATTAGTTACTATGCATAGTAACGTACCTAACCAACCACGTCCCTCTCTTGCTCCCCATTATTCTTTCTCTTTGGTTCATAAGAAGCTTTCCTAAACAAGAGGGAACACTTTAAAAGATGAAAGTGTTGGTGATGATGTTAAAACATAATGAAAAGAATGCTTTGTCATTATTAATAGTAATGGTAAATGAGCTTAGAAAAGTCTTTTGCTATAGGATATATCACAATACATAAAAGGGCAGATCGCCTGGTTGTTTTGTGCTCCATCCAATGCTCAGCATTAGAACCAGCTGAATTGACGTTTTCAAGTTAACTAATGACTGTAAAATATCGTTTATTTATCTAACTTATTTATCGCTAAAGAGGGAGAACACAATAATGCATACCTATTGTTTTAGTATCAGTTCACCTTAACCTTTTAGATTTGTATACTTCATCCAGTAATGAGAAACTACAGAATATGCTGAGGCATGCAAAAAAAAACCTCTTGCTGGGATCTCAAGAATTTTAAGACTTCTTTTTCCATCCTGGGAGAAGAAGGGTGTGCATCTTTTGCTGCGCTAATTATAACACGTGTTATATGCCTTTAAAAGAAATGATGAAGGAGGAAGAGAATTCACTGAATGAATCAAGTACATGGATGGCATGTGTCGGATGCACTTGAATTTTCTGTCTTTTTTTCGTGTACATTTCGGCTT
Source organism: Willowsia nigromaculata (assembly GCA_034700605.1). Classification (NCBI taxonomy): domain Eukaryota; kingdom Metazoa; phylum Arthropoda; class Collembola; order Entomobryomorpha; family Entomobryidae; genus Willowsia; species Willowsia nigromaculata. The sequence goes on from JAQIXX010004945.1 coordinate 7,486, forward strand.
TTTGTCGGAGAGAGAGAGTGGAATGATGAAAAGCATGACAGGCATGGAAAAGGCAGCGTGCCCAATGCGCACTTAAGCATATTACCTAGTCATCAAAGCTGTAGTAAATGATATCTAGGCGCATATGCGTAGTTACAGTTGTTCATTGAAAAGATAGCGCCAGAATAATTTTTTTTGTGAACAATCAGCTTTTCTTGTCTTGGTCTTCGTTTTTCATGCAATGATTCACTTATTTCTCCTGACGTGGTGGAAGGTGCTTCTTTCACTCAAGACTTAACTAATCGTGTCTGACATGAGCCATATGTTCAGGATTTGGCCTGGTCTGCATTTTTTTAAACATTTTAAATCATTTTCATGCTATGTACCTCAACTTAATAAATTATACCATTGTTATTATTACTTGTATGAAAGTACATGTAGGTATTATAAATAAAAGGAGTGTAGGATTCCAGCTCGTAAGAGAAATTGCGTTTTTCACGGAGTTATTATCAAATTATGAGTGAAGCATCAACAACACCGGTCTATGCTCCATACAAGTTGAGTCATGCTGTTGTTGGGTCGACGAGCCTCAAACTCAGAGCTCATCTTCTCTACTCCCCCTTCCACATCTTTTCATTTCAGATTCAGAGCAGAAAAGAGCCTTTTTTCTCAAACAATAAGCGAGAGAATGAATGAGAGATGAAAGGACAGTGCCGAAAATTATGTGTATTCTTCTACCAATGCATGTGCTACAGGAGAAAAAAAACTGATAAAAAACCTAATGCATGATATGATGTTCCCGCATGCTATATAATAAGAGAAAACTCATGCCTTCATAAAAATGGGCCCTCATATTATGCTTTTTGGTGTAAAGAGGTCAGGTAAGTATGTAGTCTTCTCTCATCTACAGCAAACAACAATACATGTCAGTTACAACACGGTCAACGGTCACAATGAAAATGGAGGATATATAGTGGAGGACTGGAAAACTGGGAACGGAATGCTTTGATGCACTCCACTCCAAGCACGCACTCGAAACCCATAGAAACTGGGAGGTTGTGTTGGATGCAAGGATGATAGCGAGTGAAAAAAAAAGTTATTATTTTACAAAACGCCATTATTCTACTACTATTCAGATGATGACGGCAGGATTGTGGTGGTGGAGGTGCTGAGAGAAAGAGATTTTTATTTTTATAAAATGAGACTTAATGACCATCACGACACGATATTTACAAGTGGTCGTCATGGTGCAAGGAGCTACAGTAAAAGGGATGGATGGAGAGAGGTAGGGTGTGCTCAGAAGAAGAGTGCATCTCCGCCGTCACAATTAAGGCTCTAAATAATTCTGTTGTGTGTACTTCTCCATAGTGAAATAATATTCTTGAGCTGATAACACTTGTAGATAGCAGCTCCATAGTAAAATGATTCGATGATACTCTCAGTCAATACGTTAGTCAGCTTTTATACGATTTACAATGATGCTTCAACTAGAGACTTGTATTTTTACAATGCCTCAGGTTTTTAAATAATTTATTACCTTCATTTTACCAATTAGCATGATTTACTGCTTATGCAATGAGGGCTTTGTAGGGAAGAAAACGCTGTGTTGATGGGGAAAATGGATAAATTAATGATGGTTAAGGTATTGTAATATTCTATTCTTGCTGGATATCCTCATATCCATCCTTAAATGACTAGTCGTATAAGCTTAAAAGTAGGTAATTAACCTGGTGTTGTGGTGTTCACAGAAAATTTAGCCTAACATTTTATTGGCAAGTAATAAACATGTGGGTTGTTAAATAGACATAAAATATATTTAAAAAACGTTAACCCCATAGATGGTTTGTTTAAGGCCCCTAGAAACAAGTTTTTTTTGTTTGAATGTGAACACAATAGGTTTTCAATGATATTCTGATGAAGTACCTGAACTGACGCATATCATGATATCACACACAATAAGTAGTGAAAGGTGGATAGAATATAGGGAACATCCAATAAGTCCAGAACTGTACTCACCTGAAATTGAGAAAAAAAATAAAGATTAGTTTTCAGCCTTAACGATGAAATTGTGTTAGATTGAAGCGAAAAAAATGCTCGGCTACGCCATCGCCATACTAGGTCAAACTTTTTAGCAGACAAAGCATGAGGAAAGTTGAAAAATGTATTTGGTACGCTTTGTGCTAGCCCAGTATTGTGTGCTTATGGACAAAAAAAAGTATTTTTTTTTGGTTTTTGTATTTGTGAAAGTTTTTGCGTTTTTTTATTATTTTTAGCACTCTTCTACAGTGAGCAGAGTAGACACGACGATGCTTTTCCACTGACAATCCTGTTTTGTTTTGTTTGGGTGTTGGTTAGTCAATGCAATGCATTATCAATGTAAGGTTGTCAGCGTTTCTGTATCACGATAGGGAAAAAAATTCATTGGCTGGTTGACACCATCACAGAGTGTTTCCATAAAGGCTGTACTTAATCCGTAACTGAAGATAAACTTTGCTTTTTACAAGTTTTGTCACAGCAGTTCCACTTCCATTAGAAAAATGGACACAGAGCAGAGGGAAATAAATGGAGAATGGATGGAGGACAACAATCGCCGAAACTGCGGCCCTAGTGACGCTGTAATGATGATGAAATGGAATGAAAATGTGAATTGAAAGTTTTTCACTCTCCGAATTTCTTCCAATAATGGCCTTCTCCGTCTTCCTGTTTCCATGATGATGACAACGATGAAAGCAACGCAGTGCGAAACTTTTTCTTTCGCTTTTGGAAAAAAAAGTAAGGTATGGGTGGCCGAAAAACAGAACCGCCACCACCACTGCTCCAAATACAATGATAAAAAAGGAGTGTAGCCAGACCACCATTGCCAAAAGAAATTGTTGAAAAAGGAAGGGATTTGGATGAAGGTTTCTACAAATTATATGCGCTTCATGAAAAAATACCATATACCTATATCACTGTTGTACACTAGAAGAATACTTGAAAATGTAATTCCATTATGCTGAAGCAAGTGAACAAGAATTCATCGCTATAGAAATAACCGTTTCAAAATTGCAAAGTTGAAGGGGAACATAAGGACATGGTGTATACGACAACTTGTAAAGCAACGAAACAGGTGTACCTACGTCCCACCCAGAATAAAAAAAGCCCAGCAATGAGGGCGACTTGAGAGATGAAGTGGAGCTATCTAGAGAGAAAGGACTTTTTCTTTGAAATTACGACAATATCAAGGCATAATTATTTACGAGAATATATTCAGGTTAAAAAGTATGTATGCCTTGGTGAGCAGGTAATCTTAATACATATAATGTGCGTATGACCATCATATACCCGTAAACTATAGAACAAGAGTAATCTGGACAGGAAAGTGACAAAAAGGAAAACTAAAAGGCTTGATAGTTTGTGGTGACGAACCAGATCCAGACCACCAGAACGAAACCTTAGAAGAAGAAAAAACACAATCATAATAAAAGTTTATAGGTAGGAAAAACATTATGTGTTTTTGTTGCTAAGACGACAAAAGTATGTTTTTTTGTTTATCTCGCTCATCTCCCTCCCTCTTTTCCTCGCACTTGTAGGATGTCAATACTGACGAGTTGAGTCTCTATTTCTGGCTGTTATATTTGGCCACGTTACGCTACTGAAGCATGACAAGAAATAATAGTAAAAGTAATAATAATAACGACATGGAAGGACGGCATGAAAAACTGATTTCGGGTTGCGTTTCACTACGAAAACCCACCTACCTCACATGCTTTACATCATCAGCACAACAACTGCTCTTGTAACGCTTTTCATATTTATTCTTTGTATAAAAAAATAAATAAATAGGCTTATATTCTGTGTAAAATATATTTTAAAAAAAATGAAAGACAAGCTATTCTGTTTTCGTGCATTGCCGTGCACGAAATGGCAAAGCAATGGGAATCGTATTGATGGTGCTAGATGGAAAGAAAGGATTTCAGTTTCGTTTCCCCTCACTGCCATACCACCACCACCACCTCCGCCGCCACCATCAATGTGAATAAGGTTTAAAGGGAAAAAATATTAACTTTTTATGATCATATGCCTACACACTTTGCATCTGCCGTGTGGGAAATATATGTACCTTTATATATTATTATTTTTAAAAAATATTTGCATTCTTTCTTCTGAGAGAAAAAATGATAATAAAAATTCCAAAAATTTATGACTTGGGTAAGATATGGTGTATTTTTATGACGACGGAGGAAGAAAGGGACTTGTGCAGATGAAGTGAAACCGAAATGGATGGAGATAACACTAAAACACCATCATTGCTTATATTTCGTCTCGGCTTTATACCCTCCTTCGAGTTTTTTTTTGAAGAGAGGGAGGCAAATGTCTTTTTCGCGAAGAGTACATTACTCAAGCCAAATCTTAATCTCTATCGAGAAATGTGAGGCAGGAGAGAGATGGGATGTTTTTGAGGAGCATGTGTGTATGTTTACGGGAAACGCATGGGTGGTTTACCTGACTTTGAGGCAGAGGGGGGATAAAAAAAAGCGGAGGAGGAGGGCAGAGCGATGACGACGGCTGAGGATGATAGTACTTCAGCTTAAAGCCTTATTTATGGCAGAGTAGGAGCAACGGGCTGTAAAGAAAGGAGACGATGACTTTGTGACAATAATAAAATGCAATACGCCAAGGGCAACGTGGCTGGAGGAGGAGAATGCGACAAAAAGTGATTCCTTGTTGTTGTGCAGCAGCAGTCCTGCTGGTGGCTGGCTAAAATTTCCCTGCCTTTTTTCTGCAGTTATTATCATTTGTATGTCTTTTTTCAATTTAGTAGCCACTTAAAAAGGCGAACTAATTTTTGTTGTAATCATTAGTCTTGAAAATATTATCCTGTCGATGACGGGTACTCGCTCCGCCTAGGAAACTGTACAGCTCATAGCTTTGAGTAAAATATAAACATTTACAATGGCAGCAAATAGACAAGCCGTCCACAAAACAATTTGCTTTTCACTGCGCACCACACTGCCTAATTATTAGTAGCAATAAAGGGGTACATGATGGACAGTCCATCCCATCATCATAAATAATGATCACTTCTCACTTTACATGTTCATCATAATAATACAACGAATTTGAGTACTAGTTGAGTGATTGGAGGACCTGGAATGGCAGTGACGCAATATTAATGAGCAAGAGGAAATTATGTGGAGCCACACTGTGCTCTGGAATACATGAGTTTTCGCCACCGGCTTCAATACAGCATTGACAATTTGATGTAGTAATAATAACAAGAAAAGTAGCATTAATAAAAATAGCTCGATCAAATTATACAGCAACGAAGCATTATGCGTCTAAAATGATGTGGCAATTTGACATGTTGTAACCGTCAGTTGTGCTCGGTGAACATAAGGTACATAATTACGTTTGGCATGGTACACTGCTGAGAATAATGAAAAAAGGTAACAGATCATCCACAAAGACACCAGCATCGCACCACCATAATAATTGTATCACACCGCGAAAGGAAATTGGAAAAAGGACAGGATTGCTCTTTTTATTATCCTCTCCCTCCCGTCTTTGACACACTCACATCCAAAACGATTAGAATTTCAGGTTTACTCAATTCTCTCTCGAAGGATTATCGTCGCAGGAAAAATAATAGGCAGTATTGTACGACTACACTAGTACGTAAGCAACTGTACTGTGGCAGTAATCCCTTCAGAGGAACGGCCTTTGTATTTCAGGTGACCCCCTACAGTTGACCGAAATGGAAACGTGTCCTGCTGACAGAGAAAAAAGTAGAATGGTGGCATTGCCATTATACTTTTCTCCCTACGCTTAACACTTTTTTGTTGTAAAGAGCAGAATTCTTTTTTTCTAGATGGTTTAGATTACACCAATAATAGGTAAAAAAAATGATGAATTTTTATTTTCTGCTCCCAATCAATTTTAATACAACTACTTACAACTGTGTTTCTGCAATAATATCCTTTTCACCAGAGTTATCCTTATGCAATAATGCAATTCATTCAATTTTACAATGAAACGAGGGAGTGAGTTTGAATAGGAGTCTGTCTACTTATATTCACTTCTTCCACTCTTTGTCTACATTTTCACACTGGTCGTCATGATCCAATCCTTCTCGAATCTACCCATCTATTCATCAATCAGTGTGTCCCGGGAAAGTGTGAGTGTACAAGCTCAGGCTAACATGCTACATACATGCTTTATTTTTTCTATTGTCCTTATCCGTCTTTTAATAAAAAAAACGTATAAGTGTAGTAGACAAATGGCTGCAGTGAAAGTCTACACGTTTTTCTACCTCTCTCAGAGGACACTTTCCCGCAGAATTTTTTCCCCTTCCGAGTGGAGTCACAGCAGAGGGACGAATGAGGCAAGCAAGATTGTGAAAAATCACTCATTTCCCACAAAAATTGAGAAGAAGAGAGATGGAAAGAGCCACACGCACTCTGAGCTTTCTTACTCCCCAAAGGAGAAAAAAGTGTTACATGTCGTCACTGGAATAAGGCTATTGATTTCCTTTTCGTATAATACTTAATTCTGGCTAGGGAGATGGACTGTACTGTCAGCCTTGTGTTGCCTTCTTTCTATACTTTACTCTCTCTCAAAGAGTCCCTTATAGCCTTGGTGAATACACGTACGCATCTCAGAAGTGGTGGTCAGTTCGTCTCCATCAAGACACAAAAGTGTGAAATCTTAGGAAAAGGCAAAAATAAATGCTCCCCTCCACCTCCATGTCACTATGCCAACACTTGAAGAAACAGCATTTTCTAGACTTGCATTTCCTTTTTCTCATTTTTTTCACCAGATTTCTCTTTCCTCGTACATAGCAGCGGAAACAAAGTATTGGTCATTGTTGCTGGCTTCTTGTGTGTTGGTGGAGGTAGTGGACACTGGGACTCTATATTGTAAATGTATGTATGTGTTTCCTAGAATTGATGGCGATGGTGGTGATGTGTGTTCTCAGCTAATTTGTCATGAGTTGACTCAAAGAACGCGGAGCGAGAAAGACAGACTCTTCCCAAAGCAGCAGCAGCAGTCTGTCTACGTAAGAGTGAAAGGCCACAAGAGTAATGCGCTCAGAAAAAAGGAAGAAGAAAGGAGATTAATTTCATGAGGCACTCGACGCCAGCATGACGAAAAATGGCTGGAACAATGTGTATGTGTAGCAACTGCCTAATGTATTCCTACGCAACTATATAAGTCTCACTGGAAATACTTCATTCGAAACTGATAAACTTTTGTGGGCCTATGGCAGACTGTGTGCAGGGAGCATATACAGCAGGAGTTCCTTCCGGGAAATTCACTCCATACTATAGCACAGAGTGTGAAGTGACTGTGTGAAAACTTGCATTTGTTGATCATTTGGCCACAATCACAACGCCAACAGAACTAGATCCATTTGAGGTGTTAAAACAAGACGCTTGCAGGAAATGGCATTACCATGTACATGTGCAATGAGGTAAAATAATGATGATGCTGGTTTCGTTGTTGCTATATAGTATCGAGAGAGAGAGAGAGCAATGGACTGGTGGTCTTCACACATCAGTCATTCAGTCATTGCAGAG
>JAQIXX010004946.1:0-15021 GCA_034700605.1 Willowsia nigromaculata
TTTTGCCATTTTTTCGTGCATATATATGCGCTTAAAATGCCTGTTTTTAGCGCATTAAATCCACAGAGTCTAATGATGAGGATTGAGTATGATGCTTCAAGGATATTATGTTATTACTCACGTCCAAGTCCAACCAAATGCACTTGGATACATGTATTTACTTAACAACAAAGACAAAGGTTTTTTTCAGATCCAACCAAGTCCACCTACCTGTTTAAAAGAAGTCGTCTCTTTTCTCACGTTCTTGTTTTTGTGGAGCTGTTCTACTCATATAAAGTAACAGCAAAGAAATTTATATGAGAATTCATTTGATGGATTATATACTGACTGACCATTCGTAGAAACAGACTGACAGTGAGAAGGTTGCTACATTGTATAGCTCTCCCAGTTCATCAACAAGAAACCAATTTTATCAATGTAAGTCATTCAAAAACATTTTAGCATAGCAATTGACTAATTATCTATGTTGTAATGTCAAATGTTTTAGCTTCCTTCTCACCACATTGCATTGCCATCATTTGCCTATACATGCGTATAACTATAGTTTGGCTGTTACAAACTTATGATGAGTGGTCAAATAATATTATGACCTAGTGCAATACATACTTGAGCATTGCGCACACGATCCGTCTTCATGAATGATTATGCACAAAAGTTGAGAAGAGTGAACAATATTACACAATGTCTACATAATTGGTTTTGAGTATAACTTTTTTAAAGGTAACTACTGGCACTTGAATGGACAAGGCTGAAGCAAGTTGAGCTAGCTCTCATACGCTCTGTGAAACTGCGAAACAATAAACGTGTGCTTTACTGCCCATTAATTTAATAAGAATCTGAAGTATTGCAGAATCAATTACAGGCCTTCATTAACTCTTGTTTTGCACTGCACTGAAACTGGAATCATTCTTTCTCTCTGCATTTTCTCAGATCACCAACCGATTCTTTGCCAATAAAATGGAGCACGGGGCAAGGCGATACGATATCATTATTTTTGGGGCGACAAGCTTCACTGGCAAGTGGTTAGTGCATGAAGTGCTTAAAGCTTTGGACAATGGCGACAAATTCTCTTGGGCAATATCAGGAAGGTCTTCCAAAAAGATGGAGGAGCTTCTTCAGGAAGTTGCAACAGAAACTGGTACTATTCAGTATTCTATAACTGATTATTAGCTTGATTACAGGAGAGCGTTTTGACATTAAAATTATTGGTTTTATTTCTAAATAGGAAAGGATTTGAGTGACATTGGAAAGATCCAAGCGGATGTCTTCAACCCACCAACAATAGTGGCAATGGTGAAGCAGTGTCGAGTAGTTTTGAATCTTGTTGGTCCATACACCCAATGGGGTGAATCTGTAGTGAAGGCTTGTTCTGAGGAAGGAACCCATCATTTGGACCTCGCCGGGGAACCTCTCTTTTTAGGGAAAATGGAACAAAAGTACTCCACAACTGCGGAAGACTCTGGAGCTTACATCATTGGAGCTTGCGGCTTTGACTCGATTCCATCAGACTATGGAGCAGCTTATCTTCAGCAAAATTTTGGGGGTAAAATGGAACACTAGTTAATTGGAATCATGTTTGACAGTTTGACAAATTGATGTAAAACTTATTTCGGTTGTTGTTTTTTAGGTGATGTTAACTCCATCGAATCATTCCTTGAGATGGGCTCTGATGACAGTGCGGTAAGTCTAAAATATAATTCAAGGTTTCTGGCTATCGAGAAAACTAAGTTTTATTTTGTTTCAACTTTTTTAGTTGTCAACCATTCATTATGGAACATACCACTCTGCTGTTTTGATAATGCACCACTTAAGGGAGCTCCTTCCTTTGAGGAGAGCACTTTACAGTAATATTTATCCAGCTAAACCTACTCACAAATTGCCATTCAGGTACAAGAATGTCAGATTCCCAGTTTTTTAAACAATTTAAAATTCTAGGATATATGAATGAATGTTTGGAAACTTTTATCAGGCCTATCCAGTACAGACATGAGGTTAACAGTTGGGCGCTGTTTGTGCCATTCCCTGACGGAGATGTGATGGAGCGCACTCAGCGATACAAGTTTCAGAAAGAAAAACGTTCACCCGTCCAAACTCGAGTATATTGTCAGTTTCCAAACTTTCTTGTGTCAATTGCGTTTGTCATTGGAGCTTTCTTCTTTGCCTTGTTTGCTCAATTCAAGTTTGGAGTCCGTCTTCTTGAGCGTGTAAGTTTTCACTTGTATTGGATCTGCAAAATGATTGGTGTGTTGTTCTGTTTATGATGGTTGTGCTAATTAATTTTGGTAATGATTCTTAATGAATGCAGTTTCCAAAACTCTTCTCGCTTGGAATGTGTTCACATGAAGGACCATCGAAGGAAGACATGAACAAAACAAAATTTACCTTTACACTAGTTGCAAAAGGATGGAGTGATTCTGCGGACCAACATGATGAGCCTCCCAACAAAGTCAAGATTCTGAAGGTAACGTAATTTTTTATAAACTGTTAGTCAGAAGCCAGTTTTTTATTACGCAAATCCTCTAATACATCCAGGTACGAGGAACCAACCCTGCGTATGGAGCGACAGTTACTATGTTCCTCCAATCAGCAATAACAATCATTAATGAAATGGACAGGATGCCTTCCAAGTAAGATTTTTAAGATGCACATTATTACAATGATAATTAATGAACTCCAACAGAATAAACATAGATACATTCATATGTGCATGCGTCAATTTGTGATTTATTCCAGGGGTGGAGTTTATTCACCTGGTATTGCCTTTGCTAGAACGAGTCTGATTGATCGTTTGAACCGCAACGGAGTGACTTTCACCATTCAAAAGTGAAATTACAAATGACATTTATGACTAAATGCCTTCCAATGACGATTGATTTATACTAGGAAATGTATATAGTTCCTGATTTCTTCTCATTTAATATGAAGCCGCTTTGTACAACTAATGGTTCCGAGCATAATTATGCGCATGATTAATGTTGATAGTTTTTACTAAGGTTTTCCTTGTTGTATTCAGAAATTAAGGATATTTATTTTTATTTTCTATATCTGTGATTCTTTCTACTTTACTGTCTTATGCATATTTAGTACTGATGTATAATTCGAAATCTTTATTTTCTTGTCGTATGTGAATATATATAGTTCTTCAAAGTATGATTTAAAATAAAAAATTGTCATACGTCAAAAACCATGATCTATTCTTTTATCTTTGTCAAACATGGCATGATATTGCACCTATAAAGATTAGATTGCTGACTTCATAATCACAGTTCTTCACACCACCAGCAAAGAAGGACATAGTCAAAAGTATTTATTCATCAGTCATCCATCATCCAGAGAAATCCTGTTTGTAATCGTCACCATCATCATAAACGCAATACATTTAGACTGGTATGTACCAACCAACCTTTGTGCCGTAAAGGATCATTGAAAATTTATATTTCACCTTTTAAAAGGCTGACTACTTTTATGGCTTGTGCATCATCGCACTATTTTTCTTAAAATAGGAAGAAATAGGAATTAGGAAATGAGATATCTTATAGTCCATTTTCCATTAATCTATAGCTGAAATTAACCTATGGAGTATATGACTCCATCTCAGTCATATTATATATTAAAGAAGAGTGGTGTGAATCATGTTTTAATATAAATGATCCAACCAAACCAATTATCAGTATGCAATTGCATGTGAGTTTGGGATGATTTTAGTTTTGACAGCTAGCTAGATAACGAACCGCGCCGGCCGGTGCCTTTCGTGCGTATGCAATCATCGTATGTTCTCAGCATTTATGTACTTTGGAAGTTGGAATCAAATCTTTGGAGCTGGAGCAATTGAAAAGAGAAATTTCTTTCATACACGTACCATTATTATTACGGATATTGTCTGCTGTATATGTGATTTTCATGAGTCATGATGTTATTAAATAATGCTGAACAACACATTAAGGTCACATTGATACATAGTAAATATTTAACACGTAGGCTTAATAAGCTCCTGAGTTTTGAATTAAGCATACTGGATTCCAGGAATATAAATGCCCAATAAAGTACGTGTACGCATACGCAGAGATGCGAATACGAGGAAAAAATGCTCGTATATGGGAAAAATTATTGTAATTGCAACAATTTTTTCTCATGTGTCCAAAATAGTCAAATAATCATAGTTTTGTACAAGTCAAGATTACTTGGTCCCAGATGTCAATGTTGGAGGATTCATAATATGGACATGGCACATAGTTTTATGATAGTATGAAAAATGCAAATGACATAATATAGATTTAGATGAATAATGAAGCTACGCAGTGTTTAAATATGTATTTTGTCCAGTTTATCTATTTCGGAAACCACTTGAACAGAATAGGCATAACAGTATGTAACCCGTGGATTCAGAGGAAATCTGTGGGTGAAAAAGTACATAATGAATGATAGGTTATAAATGAACTGCTTCCGTACATAAATACTAGAAATGAACGCACGCATAATGCGATGCTTTGCAAAATCAATAGAAATGCAGCATGTCATTGTACTTTACGAAAGATCCAGAAAGAATGGGATTTCAAAATATGATAGTAAACTCAAGCTCACGCAATAATTGTCCATAAAATCATGGGGGAAATGCAATGTAACGAGGGCAAAGGGCTTTCATACAATGCTGGGAACTCCAGGCAAATGCACTGACTCTATTATGTAGTGACAGGATTAAATGATGAAATGGGAATCCTGAGTCGATCTTTTTAATGACCTTGAAACAACCATTTTCCGTTTTTGCTTTGCTCCTCTCAAGCCAAGCAAAAACATGGATAATATTTCTCTTTCTCACTCACATTGAAAAAAGACAGTCAGTCAGAGAATCAGGATAGTCTTTAGTCTTGCTATTGCTACCTCTTGTGTGAATCAGTATAATAGTGAATTGTTTATAGCCAAAGTGAGGTCCAGCATAAATGTAATCTCTAGTACACGTTAGTAATGTTTTGTGGTACGTGTGGGGTAACAAACTGTGATACAAGTAGAAGGTCCAACTGTTAACTTGATATTCCAGTACAGCAGTAGTGGTAGGCAACATCATAGTCACAGGACAGGACTAATAGTAAGACAAGACCTATTACTCATAAATGACCACCATAACGTTGGAGTAGTTCTTGTACTTGACTGTGAATGACCAGGCAGAATTCACTACTATTCATTTCACTACATTCTGTTCACCTAGTTCAGTTTCATTTCAGCCAAATCTTTCATCTCCAGTCAACTTAGCACAGCACACTTTTCTTTTTTTCTTCTGGTGGAATCCAGCAATCCTAATAGCTATAGTTAGTTGGATGCATCATGCATGTGAAGTTTGTATACTGAAATGGACAACAACCCAACGTCAAACCAGTCATATGAAAAGACACGTTAATTATTTATAATGACGAGGAACAGAATGAATCTACTATGCTTTCATACTAGTTTTTCGAGTTACCCATGCTATGCTCATCATTTTTATTCTGCATAACATATCTCGATCTTCAGCTACGTGTATGATGTTTATATGGAGAAAAGGCTGAAGCGAAACAGATATTATAATTACAGTCAATAAACGCTACATGCATTTTTAAAGTTGAAGGGGAAGCCAAGGCTAGAGAGCTTCTGCATCTGCAATACTAAAAGACGCAGCACTTTTACCATAAAAACTTCATTTTTCTTGACAGATGCATAGAGGAAAGCGAGCACTGAGCAGTATCATATGCAAGCAACTTTTATACAAATGCAAAGAGAAAATCTCAACTCATTTTCATATCATCAATTATAAGCATAATTAGTGCGCACACACGCTAACATTTTTGTTCATGCTAACACGCTTACATGCTCAGTTCTGTTCACACACACGCTTCACGTTTAGTAATAAAGGTTAAGTTTTATCGATCCGTCTCTATCTTGATCATTTAGAGCCGCAGTAACCGGGGGAAAGTCATCAGTCGAAAATTCAGTATTTCTTTGGAATACTTTCTGTAAAGACACATCTCGACATTTTCCTGAAATTGGACTCTAAAGTTTTTATCGATTTGGCAAGGTACATACACAGGCGACAAGTGTTAATGTTAGTAGCTTACTTGCAACTGAAGAATCGCCATTCTACACTGGAAAGGGTATTCGTATCAAAATGTACGATTTAATTGTTTTTGGAGCTACCGGCTTCACCGGCAAGTATGTGGTGGAGACCATCGTGAACACGTTAAAATCATCAAAGGGTGAAAAGTTCACGTATGCAGTTGCTGCTAGGTCAAAGGGTAAAATGAATGAAATTCTGAGAGAAGTTTCAGATGCAACAGGTGAGAAAGCACTAATTACTTAAAATATATTTGGTGATATGTTTTTAGCTAACCTCATGATTCATGTATTTTAACTCTGACGTACTCATTTAACCCCTAGGTGAAGATCTCACATCCGTTCCCACTATTCTGGCGGATGTGGAGGACAAGGAATCTCTGGTTAGTATGGCAAAACAAGGGAAAGTAGTGTTGAACTGTGTTGGTCCTTATCGATTCAGTGGGAGGGAAGTTGTGAACGCATGCATTGAAGCTGGAACACACTATGTGGATGTCAGTGGTGAACCGGAATTCTTGGAAGATGTGCAGCTTAAATGTGACGAAGAGGCAAAGAATAAGGGCGTTTATATTGTTGGCGCATGTGGATTTGATTCCATCCCTGCAGACTTGGGGGTCATACATTTGATTAAGAACTTTGGAGGTATGTCAATTGATCATGTAATTTCCCTAATGTCATACATTACTGGAAAAACACATCTTAACTATTTTAAAGTATTATGGAATTTTCACCTTTTATTTTAAGGTGATGTCAATTCTGTCGAACAGTATGTGGAAACTGAAAACAGGGGAAAGGTAAAACAAAGAAGAAAGCATGACTGAATAAAACATGACATGATATTATTGAATATTTAGTTAAATGATATAATTTGTCCTTTCCTTTTGCAGCCTACGAAAATCCACTATGCCACGTGGGCATCAGCTATTCATGGCATTGCAAACGCGAAGAAATTAAGACCCATCAGACAAGCTCTTTATAATGTGGAGCCACAACCTCCAAAACCCAAGCATAAACTTGAGAGAAGGTATGAATTCCTTTGTGTTTTGACAGCATTAGTATTTTCAGGATTGATGTAAAAAATTTACTTTCTCTGTCAATAGGTCACTTCTTCATTTCAACGACATTGTCAACGGTTGGTGTCTACCTTTCCCTGGGGCTGATCGTTCCGTTATTTTGCGGTCCCAAAATCTTCTCTTCCGACTAAAAAAGCAGCGACCAGTTCAAGTACATGCTTACGTAAAAATGGGAACGATAATATCGTCAATTTTAATGATGATGGCGGCAGTGGTGTTTGGCGTCTTGGTGTATGTGCCTTTAGGCCTTGGACAAAAGCTTCTTTTGGCGGTGAGGATATGAATTGCTGAAAATACTGAAACTATATCCAACACTTCTTTTGTTAGCCTGCATTAATAATTTCTCATTTTACCCACAGTACCCAAGACTTTTGTCTTTCGGATACGTAACCCATGAAGGTCCTAGCAGGGATGAAATGGATCAATTAGATTTCATCGTCACATTGTATGGAAAAGGCTGGTCTGAAAAGCTAGCAGAACCCTCGGATCAACACAAGGAAGCTCCAAACAAAACCAAAATTGTGAAGGTTTGTGAATTTTTTACGTAGCTCTGAACTAAAATCTGACTTAATGTATATCACGGTTAAATATTATTGTCAATATTCTATTCAGGTTTCTGGAACTAACCCAGGATATGGTGCCACATGTGTCATGATGCTCCAGTCTGCTCTGACTATTCTGAAGGAAAAAGATGCAATGCCATTGAGGTACATTAATTATTTTAAAGACAACTTCAACCTTGAAAATGTCATAATAAAGGTTGCTTAAAATATTGATGTTTTCCATACTCTACAGTGGAGGAGTCTACCCACCTGGTGCTGCATTTGCCGACACGAAGCTTATCGAACGCCTCCAAGCAAACGGAATCAAATTTGAAATTTTGGACGCATAAAAAATATTTATGCCAACAAAGACTGCATTCATTATTTCCTTTGACAATGAAAACCTAGTGTACTAAACAATTATCATAATATTATGATATGATCACAATCCAATTATTTCTCTACATTCAAGCTTTAATCTACAATCTTTAATAGACTGTAACCTGATATTATTATTGAATTCTGATGTTACTAATCTAATTTATTAACTTCTAATTAAACTATTTCATGTTTTTTGTTTAATTCATTACCCAATTTTCCTCCATTTTTAATTCAAACTCATTTTCGGTTTAATTCATGAAACATCTTCAACAAAACACCTCACTTTAATGTGCCGCATTTCCTCCCTCCACTGCCACCTTCTGGACCACCCATCTACCACCCTACTTACATATTAAAACACTCATTGAATTCCGGCTACACTTTTACGCCCAATTTCGGCTAAGCCTCCTCCAAAACCGCCAGAAGCCTACAAGATGGAGCAAAAATCTCTCCTACCTCTCATCATACCGCTTCGCTTCCTCATCGCACAAAAAGCAGAAACAAAGACTGATCCATGCTATGCATTGCGAAGAGAGCCAACTACAAAAACGAAGGAGCATGCAATGAAATATTTTTTTTTCCTTCGTCTCGTCGGCTACGCCTGAACGGGAAGCAGAGAAGACAACGTGCTTTGATACACTCTGAACTCCCATGCATGTGATTGCTATTGAGTAATAAGTTATCCGGGAGTCTTGTGAATACCCAATCATGTTAAATGCATGCTGCAGCACACACTACTACTCCACATTAGGCAAAAAAACAAGCCTCTAGAATAAGAGCTCTATTTCCTCCTTTCTTTCTTCGTCTCCACTGCTTCTGTATAAGCAGCTCATTCTGGATAGTTATCTCGCTGGAGAATGATAAATACAAATTAATAATTGATTATAAATATTACCACTAAATGGTGGACATTTTAATTGCTCTTTGTTAGATTTAATTGTCGATTGGGGGATTGTGTTCTTGATATTTTTTAGTACGGACGGTGTTACCTTTTCTTCTTTGTTCATTCATTTGAGAGAAGAGATAGTCAAGTCACCCGGTTTTTTATACTTGGTTCAACAATCAAGGCAGTTCCCTTTGTTTTGATTTTGTAAAATAAAATAACAATTAAGATTTAAATTTATTGATCATCATGGACTCTGAAAAGTTAGCTCGCATTCAGGCCCAAGTTCGAATTGGAGGAAAGGGGACTGCCCGCAGGAAGAAGAAGGTTGTTCACAGAAGTGCCACCACAGATGATAAGAAGTTACAGTCAACACTGAAAAAGTTGGCTGTCAGCACAATACCAGGAATTGAGGAGGTGAGTCTAGTGCTTAACTCGATGAGATTTAATGGTTGACAATCATTACATCGCGTAATGTCTGTTGTATTTGTAAAATGTTGGTGGCTGACGGGCTGATAAATTCTATTTTAGTTGTATTTGTAATATTTATGTCGTCGTCAGCTGCTTTGTCATTTGTGAACTGACAACTATATGTTACCTTTTAATATTGTTTGTTTTAGGTCAACATGATAAAGGAAGACGGAACAGTTATTCATTTTAACAATCCCAAGGTTCAAGCTTCTTTGGGTTCAAATGTGTTTGCGGTTACAGGTCATGGAGAAACGAAGGGTATGTTGTTGTTTTTTACTTTAAAACGTCAAAGGTTCTTTCTTGGGAAGGTACAAGGGTTAATTTTTTATTAATTTTCTTTGAATTTACAGAGGTAGCGGAAATGCTGCCAGCTATTTTAAGCCAGATGGGCCCTGAAAGTTTGGAACATGTAAAGCGGTTCGCTTACACTGGACAACAACGTTTCGGTGGCTTAGGTGGACTCGGTGCGAAACCTGATGCTGCGGAAGATGGAGACGCTGATGAGAGTGACGATGAGGATGTTCCTGATTTGGTTTCTAATTTCGATGAGCCAAGCAAAGACGAATCCGGTAAAACGACTGAAAAGAACGATGCTCCAGCTCCAAGTCAGCCAGCTGAGACCCCGGCTGCTGCAGAAGTAAAGGAATAGAGGCGGCGTCGTCGTAACGTGATTGAATTTCTCCATAATATTAACGGCTAAGGAATCACAGGAATAAGATTCGTACGATATAAGCTTAAATGAAAAAAAATCTATTCTCCTTTTTATCATGCTGTTGTTTGTTTAACAATAAAAATAAAGACGCCAGCTGATGATGAAGGAAAGGAGAGGCGACAACTGTAATATTAATATTGGCAGACTCTTAATATACTTAATAGAATTTTTGCAAAAAGGAACATGTAATAATATTACGAAGTTAGGTAAAAACAATAGCTAATCATGATTTTGTTTATATGTAAACATTTAGTTTATACCAGTGCCACCCCACTACAAGCAAGTTGTAGAAAGCCGGCACAAATAAACCGGAAATATTACTTGTCAATTTATGTTACTCTCATTTCAGTCACTTCTCGCCCTACTGTACCCCTTATCCTTCAAGTACTCTCTTTCGTGTTTTTCAACAGATTAATAAATACGGTATTAAACTTATTATTTGCTCATGAGCATCTTGATTACCCTGTCCTCTCATCTGAATTTCTCTTAAAGGTTTAACTTTTTCACAAGTTCGGGTGAATCCAAGTACCTTAACTCCTTTCTTGTACTATTTGATTTGTAGTCAGGCGTTTTGCAGTGGGCAATGAAGGGCATTTGTTTCATGTTCAAATAAGTTAAAGCATACATGGTTCACATAAATATGCATATCGTTAACAGATTGGAATTGCATACATGCAAGAATGAAAATTCAGGGTTCATGTCACGTCATAAATCATTTATATTATTGAGAAAACACGGTTTATCCATGTCCATGCTATACTGTTGTTTCATTCGCGATTCGGCAAAGTAACAAGGGAAATATCTCAATAGATGGAGGGGGTATATAAGATTTCATTATTTTCTGATCCACAGTTTTCTTTTTTGAAAAGCTGTATTAATTTATAGAAGCTGTTTGCGTTTGCATTGCATATGAAAGCTCGATAGCTATGAAGCATACATGCTATGAAATACCCCAAGCAATTTTTATACACAACTAATGCAATATACCAACTTTCACCCAGAATGTGTTTACTCACACGTTCGTTTTCGTTGGAGTAACTGACATCAAAAGATTATCACAAGCTGCTAAAAATAGCTCATAAGAATGTTTTTCTTTTGTGTACATAAACATTCAACTCGAGCATAGAATCGTTGTATACTGCAAAGTGGTATAAAACTGAAACTATGTGTACCTATGAAAAACCTATGAATCTATAAAAGTATGTATTATATTTCCCATCTTTTTCCTGTTAATACAATAATGTTTAACTGGATATATCCTATTTCTTTTTAACATGAAAACCCATTACATGATATCGTAGAGATCATTAATAATCGTCTGTACTCATATTCACTTCCTTCCTGGTTTACTCTCTACTTTATGTAATACTCGTTCTAAAAAAGTTTTTCGAGATCAACTTTGTATACAGAGTCGGGAAGCCCACATTGTAAAGCATGTCCGAGTGGGGATTCCCCCGTTTCTCCACTAATGTTCCGCATCTTCCCGGTCTATGTTTTCTATCAAGTGAATGAAAATACGCTTACAATTTATTATTCACAATTTACATGCTAAATAACGATAATTGCAAGTATTACTTTCTTTCTTCGTTTGTCCATGTTTATCTAGCACAGTTTTTCTCGTGATCGTGATACAACGTTACATTACATGTATATTCAGCAGATATAAAGATTATTAGAATATTGTTGGGAAAAAAAGTAAAGTATGCCAGGGAGGAATCAAAAGAGATTTAAGATTACACCCGAGTCAGAGCTTTAATGTTTATAGTTGATGAAATTTTCTTTACTCCCTGCTTGCCTGGACTTAGGTATATTATCTAATGTCAATGTCTTTAAATATGTCATCATATAATAAATTAATTTTTCATTGTACTTTTCTTAAGGTTTGGTCAGAAACAAGTGGTAACAGTACTTACATCATAACTTAACTTCCACAATAAAATATGAGAATGGCCTTACTGAATACGTATATTCTGCTGACTCCACTCTATCTCTCAGAAGCCCTTCCTTTTCGACTGTGAATTTTTCCATTTCTTTATCTGTTTTACATGAAAACCACGGTTGTGGATACCAATACTCCCCACTTTACTAAAAGCATAAAGTTAAACAAAGTATTTTTCCATCCTAGACGCATTTTAAGAGGATGCGTTGTGTTTGCAAAGCTCCAACGAGATTTCCACCTTTCAATGTGGTTCAAAAAGCAAGCATTTTAACGTAAGAAGCAAGACTTTTTCGAACCAACTCCACTTCGTAATGCAACTGCGTCTGCCACTCCTATATAGAATGCGTATCATGTGTTTAAAACTTACGAGTGGGATGTATGCTTGGAGTCATTAGACGATTCATGTTTGTAATCATTCAGAATGCTTTGCAGACACAGCGAAGTCACTGTACATAAACATTACAATATTGGAAGTACCATGAGTCGGAAGTAGCACTGTCAGCCAACAGTCGTTCCAGTAGCAGCGTCTTATGTAAAAGTATGTCAGACTGCCGACAAGGGAGTTTACCGCATGCATGCATATCAGAGGCGTTCGGAAAGATGCAAATATCCTGTTGCTTTGTTTTTTAGGTTATACATTGGCTTGGCTGTTGTGGACATTGGAAAACTTTTGTGTAGATCTTGGGGAAGTGTACGTTGCTTGCTTTTTCAAATCGTAACCGTCGCATTGGTTCATTGCTTTATTTATATGTTGTGAGTTTTGTTAGTGAAAAGAGTGTAACGAAACTGATAATGACAATAATACAGCTAAAGCTTTGCCAATATCAATAACCTAAACCTAACCTAGGAAAATAGCATGGGAGAAAAGCGAAGGCCATGACTTGGGTTGATAATTACACATTTATTTGTTGCTTATCCTCTAAAATTCATATAAAAAGATCATCTAACTCTCTTTTTTTAGTAATCAACGTTTTGTTTCTTTTGCGAGGATATTATTTAAAATGTCTTTTGTTTTATTTTTAGGAGGATACTAAAAAAGCTATATAAATTTCTCCTAGCACTACTATACGTCATACGCGCTTATTCCCATTTATATACGCTCATGCATGTGTTTGTGATAAGTTTTATGTGAAAATGTTTTTAGAATATTTATATTTGTGATGTGACTCTCAACAATGTTCTGTCAGCAATTATTTGACAGTACACTTTACATCATGTCATTAGACAATCAAAGCAGACAAGTAGATTCATACAAAAAAACTGATTGGAAAAATACAGCAAATGCTTTCAACAAAATATTCGTGACGACAGTGACAAGGGCGTCATAAGAAACGCATGCTCATAAAACAGGAGGAGAAACAGAAGGAGAATTTTAAATTGAGCGATTATACGCAAACCGCATCTACATTAGACTGTATAAAACTGTAATAGTAAGCGAAGATAAGTAACTTGGCAAACTGCTTTCTTCATAGTCTCGTTTTGTTTGCTTTCCCCGTGTCCCGAGCAGTCAAAGACTCAAAGTGCACAATGAATGATGCATAAAAATAGTGAATCTGTATTTATCGCAAGCCGACACTGTAGCAGTTTTATCATTAACAAGTGAGCCAATAAGTGGAAGTGCAATAATAATACTACATATTTTTGTCTTGAGGAAAAAATGGTATAGAAAGTACGAAAATAAGAAACATTTTTTACTTGAGTAGTGCTTATCAACGAAAAGACATGCAATGTTCTGCAAAACATGTAGATCAGTTGTCGAGTTGTCAGTCAGTCAACGACTCAATGTTCCACAGTGAAAATGTTGCATAATATTGCTAGTAAACTTTAACTAAAGGGATTTCAAAAAATTTCATCTGTTCTATAGTCGTATTCCGTGTTGCTGGTCCTTTACAAAATCAGGACAAACAATAGTATCTCATTAGTGAAAACCGCAACGCATTAACTTTTGTTCATTGATATCGATCCATTCCAAAAACTGTTCATTATCCAATCCATTATTTTGAGTTTCTTGTAGAATCTTGTATTTGTGCAGTTCTTTAAGTTTTATGTGATTAATAATTCTTTGCTCTAAAATTCAAAAGTTTGGATGTCCTTTTGCCAGTTGGTGAGAAGGAACAAGCATAAGCAGCTACAGATTTCCATGCAGCATTTGTATTTGAGGACAGTTTTTATTTTAATGTTGTAAAAGTGTGTGTTGTGTAGTAATAATAAAAGTCGATTTATTTGGATTAAATTAGGAAAACGTTTTGAGAAAAACTTTTGAAACCAGAGTTAACCCAACTCAATGCTAATGTTGACCTATGTAAATGCGCGGTGCTTATCAAATCTGGTGAAACTAGTTATTTGAAGGGCAATTATATGACAATTCAATGTGAACGCTACTGTTTCTTCACCGATTTATGTGCCTGTTGTTACTGACTCTTAGAGCGTGCGTCAAAAGAAATGAACATTGTTCATGGTCATGGCCAAGCGAAGCAAATGCTTTTATAGCTTAAATTCTGCATGACTTAAGTGGGAATAACTGTCTCGAATACGCCAAAATGTCTTCTTACAAAGGAAGCTATGTAAGTAACATGATATCACTGTGTATTTTGTTTACATAAAAACACGATATTTCAACTTAAAACGGATGTTTATGCATTTTCATGACATTACTTGATGATGTGTAAAAGACAACACGGCTATTTTTATCTGGCTCTATCATTTCATGTGACATAATGGGGAAGGACACTGGCAAAGTGTAAATTTTGCATATACTTGATCTGAATTAGGAATCAGGAATACGCTAGTATGCGATAAAAATGATTTTCCTCTTGCATCGACATAGTTTTAGAGAGTCCACACTGTTAAGTCTATGGCAAACAAATTATGCTGCCCTTAATTTTTACACTAATAAAAGTCTTGGTAGTAGTTGTGAGATGTGTAAAAGGGGTAGGTCA
>JAQIXX010004947.1:0-15010 GCA_034700605.1 Willowsia nigromaculata
GTCAGCCATGTCAGGTGTACTACGAGTATTAACCAATGATAAGTCATTCAATAGAATACAGTCTGGAACTTATGGGGACTTCACAGTGGAATATTTTTTTAAAAATATTATATAACAAAAATCCAAAACAAGTCCTTTGTCCTTGCCAAGTTAGCAATGGAATTTCATTTTAAACACAAGAAACAATATCCCAGACATCAAATACCACGTTTTATTTAATTTATTTCTATGTCTACCTCTGTAACATATTCCTGGTATTAATATTTTGACTTGTAATTATAATCATAACTCACCAAAATAAACTGCAAATTTGTGATATGCATGAAAAAATCATGTTTTGTTGTTGCTGTAAAATCTCCAATTTATGACCCCATAAAAATGCCCCATACTTTGCCACAAAAGTAACGTTTGTTTTTCCGCTTACAACCTTGAAGCTGCATAATATGCACATATGTACGTACATATGTGTGTTCAATAAAAATATTTATGCATGCAAGTACAGGTAAACACTTGATTATTTGTATAATAAATTTATTATGTAACATGTATTTTGAGTTTAACACTGTCAATCAACTTATAATATATTTATCCACCTGAAATTTAATAATTTCATCAAAAACTACATAGTACTCACACTCTCAAATTTTGATGGAAAAAGTAGACTAATTCATAATTATAATGTTCTAGACAGTTTCGCGGTGAATCATTTATCACAATACAATACTAATTCAATCAAAATCAAATGCATTTATAATATAAAACTCAGATTTGTTATGGGTTGCCAAAATAATTTTATGATCCGCTACTATAACGGTAAACGTCGCTATCTTCAAAGTCCTATAAATGATAAATCTTTGCCAAAATTCTCAATAAAAATAACTTACAATTACTTTGATTAGATTTTTATTTGTTTGAATGATAATAATAGAGAATTGTTTGTAAATGATATTAGATTAGTATTTAGCATTGTGATTTCGTCAATGGCAGTTTGAACAATCAGTAGCATTGAGTTCCATTTTTGTGAGTATTGCTTTAAAAAATTAAGTTTAAATCATTTGAAATTAGTCTAAAGTTTTAACCCACACGAATTAGGTTATCTCCATTGTCTAACTCTCGTGGTCTGCTGATTGAGCAGTATGAAGCAGCACGCATTGGGGCTTCTGTTATTTGTAGTTATGCTTATTTGGATGTTTCATGTAAGTATACATAGTAGCAATAATAACTTAGACAGATAATATCAATTAATTTCATAAGAATTATTCAAAATTTTTGCAGGAATCCAGCGGTGGAAAAGTGCAAAAATCGCCTCCAAAGAATGTTGTGGCTGATACTGTTTTCGATGAGAGTACATTCATAAAATATAAAAGAAGTCGTCGCTGATTAAGAAAACTACATAAAAATAAACCGTTTTTACTTTGAAGAGTTTATAAGAAATACTACAATGTTATTCTCAATCAATCATACGAATTTAAATCAAGTATGTTTTCTGTAAACTCTGCAAGTAACCAAAATGTACACACTACACATTTCGGTTGTCACATTCCAATTCCCCATGTTATGCATAGTGCACATAAGATATGATTGATCAAAAGGGGTATAATTTAGCTTCAGAAAATTAAATAGATGAAATCCTTGATTTTTTCTTTGCAGCCTTGAAGAAATTATCTCCATGTTTTTTTCCTAAATAAAACCTTGCTATTAGAAAGCAAGTGTTAGCAAGTTATTTTAAAATAAGTAACCGCCGTAGATAATGTTATGCGGACATGGAATTTTTTGCATTTGTCCCGGACTCGCAGATTTTCATCCCTGAAATCTACTAACCAAAAAATCCCTGAAAATATGATTTTGCCAAAATATCCCTGAAAAATTTTCTGTCCCTGTTGAGCAAAAAAACAAAATTCCCGGAAAAATCCCTAAAAATGTCGGAAAATCCCTGAAAATTTCGAAAAATCCCTCAAAATTTCAAAAAAACCCTTGAAAAAATTTCCGTCCCTGATGAGCAAAAAACAAAATTTCAGAAAAAATCCCTGATTTTCTAATCGTCCCTAAAAAAATCCCTGCCGCACCGCGGCCGAGTGGCGTAAGAAATTCCACGTCCGATGTTATGCATGTTACCATGCACTTTTATACCATGAATATTCACTCAAAGTCTTATTTCTGGATTAATGCTTTTGATATGCATACATCCAATCAAAATTCTGAGTTCTTGAAATTACGTAGTTTGTCGGGTGGATGGATAAATCTAAAAAGTTATTTATAAGATTAAATAATCTGTGTAAAACCTTCGTCGGTGTAGCTACAAAGTGAATATAAACCCCTTAAGAAACGTTAGAACTAATGCCAATGCTGAACTTCATCTAATCATAAAATAGAGTTTATGAAAACGATGAAAACGTTAAAAGACTTTTTATCCGCTTCATATTGTGAAGGATTTAGTTTCGTGCATCTTTCTAATAATATTCGACTTCAACCTTCTTACTAGAAGGTTAATTGAAAATATGCTTGGCGAAAACGGGAAAGCTTAATAGCGAATTACTTAACAAGCAAATTACCTGTACCTATAAATGCACACTACTTTATACGTGGTAAAGAGGAAAATTCCCAGCCCTTTGCATTTCACAATCATACAAAAATTGAGATACGTTAGGTTAGAGGGAATAAAACCTCACAGAAAATCGTATCCCAGATAGCAGTGCTCAACGCACATGTTCATTTCAAATGTGTATTGTATATAACGGAAGCCAAGACAACATTTTTATTTTCACGACTATCTTCATCTTGTCATCAACTTAAACAAAGTTGGCTCGTTGTGTTTCTCAACTTAATATCCTTAAAAGTGCATCGAAATTACGTCCATTTGTCATAAATTCACAATTCATTACACCAATATCGTCCAAAATGGAAGAAAGATGTCGAAAGGGGGTAAAATGGAGGGGGAAAGATGGAAACAAAAATAAGTAAGTACACGCACTTTTTTCTATTTGAACGCACAACAAATCCATTTGGTTCATTCGTAAAATAAAAACAAATGTGTGTAGTGAAAGTAAACAAGAATAAAAATGATTTTCTTTGAGGGAATGGATTTTTCCGGAGAAATGCGATTGAGTTTCTCCTCTTGTATTTCACTTTTCTAGAATTTCTCTCTTCCTTACTCTGCCTTCACTGCATTATTGCATTTGCGTTGGCTCCCAGTCTCCTCTGGTTGCACGTAATCAGAGATGTGATGATGTGAAGTGCATAAACAGTAACAGTAAGCGACCGAGCGTCATCCACCCGAGCAATATCAACATTAACCATCTTATCTTTCGATGCTTTCAAAGAAAGAAGTGGATTTTCACTCAACTTTCAACTTTACCTAACAAAGTGGTGACTTCAGATAGCAACATAAAGTTGTATTGCGTATACTCAAAAATTATACATCTATGCATTTGAGCTTCCTTATCGTTTTTATCTCTAGTCTTCAGGCAATCCATGGGAAATCTCTATAATGTACACTAGCTTGTTTGCTTAAAACACAGTCCGTTTTATCTAACTAACCATAAGATCTCATAGTTTTGAAGCTTTCTGACGGAAAATATGAAGCAAATGGTATGACGCATATTCCGCAACATTTACATAAGTCTCTGATTCATCCAATAGTGAAACCTCACATGTTATATTCCTTTTAAAAAGTTTTAAGTTGCCTTATAAATGTAAATACGATTCTGTACCACATAATGTGTAGCATAGCACGTTTAATAAAGGCAGCACAAATTAACTTTTTACGCTGTATAGATATTCAAAAATCTATGTACAACAACGAAATATAATGGATATTAACTATTCAAAAACATTTAAGTTTTCCATGCGTTATATCAGATAAAGTAACATCATAATGTATTTTTTACCGTAGTATTGAAATGCGTTTGGAGGTTACGTGAAGGCTACTTCCTCCAATACACAAGCAAAAACACCTTTTATAAAACATTTTTTTCATTCCCACTTTGGTGTTAGCAATTAAGTTAACAGTTGACATATTTCGATAAACGATTTTAGTAATTGAATAAATAGTTACAACTTATGGTGTAATTTTTCACAATTTAGTAATAGAGCTTACGTTTTTTCAACACGACTTCAATATCGATTTTCAAATCCCCATAATAACAAAGGCAAAATTTAACAAAGTTGTCCATTAAAGCAGGTGTTTTTGCAACATTGGGTCACGTTTCACATGATTCTCTGGTTTTATTAGCACATCCGACCCACTTAGCTTAACTTTCTCCCTCAAAAACTTTATCTCGGTTAATGAGAGTGGAAATAAAAAAGTAGGTAAAAACTAAGAGAAAAAATTCGAGGCTAAGAAACATACAAAACATGGTAGTAAAATTGTAGAATAAACAGAAGCCTACTTCACGCTTAACTATGTTTTCACCGCCTATTCGTTTTTTCCTCTTTAGGCTATCAAGCAGTTATTTGCAATTTGGCTGGGTACATTCGGGTTTGCACGTTTTGCAAAACAAGTATATGTATTTTTACCAACTTTTGTTCCTCGAAGCATTTTTATAAAGATAAGAGCCCACTTTACAAAAACAGAACGAAAATTGTTTACTTGCATAAGAGAAAAAACTATTCAGTAAAGAAAACACAGATGTATGGAAAATTTAATGTTCTTTTCTATACTAAAAATTATTACATCAGAAAACGATATAACTTAAACTTGTACAAAGCCCACTGCCACTAGACTTTCACTTTTCACAGGAAATGGAGCGTAGAAACGTATGCACTACAAAAACAGCATGACTTGAGGTGCTTATTAAACCCATAAATCTTCATTTTTAAACATTTTAACGTGACATTATTCAACTTTGTCTTCTTGAAGGAAGAATAAGAAAGGAACGATTTGCTCTGTTTTCCAACGTTACTCATTTTACCCCATCTGCTTGTTAAATCGCAGAGAGAACTGGCCAAAAGAGTGTTATATGATCTTATACTTTCAGAAGGAAATCGTCAGTTATATCAAGAAGGTTGCATTTTGTGAGCCTTGGTGCTCTTGCATGTAATACCCATCTGAACACAGTTGTATGGACTTCAGTCTCCCTTTTCTCCTGGTCTCATCAAATGCCGGACTGAGGGTACTTCAGGTACTTTCCACCAACCCAACATGAATGCATTGGTAGACCTGCACAGAAACTGCAATTAAGTTAGCAAAAAATCATGTATCAAGAACAGCGATGTAAAGAACCGCGTACAGCAGTACTGAGAACTTTGGATTAATGGAAATCTCTCTAGCGCAAAACGAAACTTAAAGTTCATAAAGGAAGTTACCTCGGTGTCTGCCGGTTTTCCAGCGTACTTTCATGTGACGCTGATGAAATGTTTAAATTCTCGATTTGCAGTTGCCACTGCTGACTTTTGTTCTACTTTCTGTTTTTGTTCATCGTGTATAGAAGCTCATTCACAAAAAGTGTAAAGACAAAGACATCATAATGCAACATTCATATCATATAGCATCATATCCTGAAAATAAGGCTTATGTGTGTATTTTTGGTCTCTACTTGTTCCTTGCACTTTTATTTAACCTACAAAATCTCAAAACTTCCAAATTTAACTTGTCTTTTTAAATAAGCAGTCCACAAAGGATGTAAAATACTACATGGGATATTGAAGAATTCAGAGAAAATCTAAATAATTAAAAATGTTATAGTATGTATTTCCTATGTGTTCCTTATTTCTGCTTTCACTTTGCATTGTATTGCAATGCAACATTCAATGCTGAGTGCAGACACATTGTTATAACTCTTAAATTTGTCATGTCGGTTACAATTATTATTAATGCTCCTACTTTTTTCGTTCATTTTGGTTGTCAAATTATTTATAGAATATTGTCCAAACCAAATACTTACCGTATTTTACCAAGTAGAGGAAGAAGAATGCATCTTTCGGAGTGAATTGCCTTATAAACTTTGTATATGCATATATGGCGGCAAATTCTTCTGCAGCGAGTCATCATTTTCATTGGGGCGTTTATGATCTTGTAATTTTGTAATATATTCCCCTCATAAATATATGTGCACATTCCATCAAGAGGAACCATGAGTGGATTCGTAAATGATTAACACAACCAACCCCTTCCCTTCTTTCCTTTCTTTCTCTACTGCTTCCAATTGTGATAGAGTATGTATATGTTTGGCAAAACTCCTATTTTCCCAAAAAAACGTGAATTCACCGTGCACAAAAAGTCTCATTAAAGCAGTGCACATCTCCATACACGCACTTTTGTATCTCAAGTCTTTAGAAAATCCTTATTTTGTTTTTATTATTATAGGTATGCGTACGTTTCCAGTTAACTTTTACTTTTCCAACTTTTTTTCCTTTAGAGATCTCAAATAAAACACTGGTATTATAATAAGTGAGCCTAATGGATTTAAAGTGTAAAAACTGATTTTAACTGAAACTAAAAACATTTATGTAATGTGTTCACAGTGTACGTACAAATGGTTTATTACCATCTTCAACCAAGATGTCAAGCAATCTAAATAACTGAATCCTTTATAAAATTTTAAATTTCCAGTCGAAATATTGGAAGTGGTTATGTTATAATAGTGCGTTTTTGATACTAGTGTTTACTTTTTCTCATTTTTTCATTCGCAGAATGGATGAACGCATAATAGTTTTAATAAGTTTTAAACTATTTTTCTCCACGAAAGATAGGGAAGAAAGAAAGAGAAGTAAGAATGACAAAAATGAGGAAAGGAATTCACAAAAAAAGATGCTACTTTTCTCGGGTGTGTACTGATATTACTCTGTATCATTTCATAATAAATTAAAATAAAATACGGTAAAAATGGAAATTAAATGAGATTGTTTGCGAATATAATGTTGAGTAATGCGAAGTGACAATGACAGTGCAGATGGGAAAAGTTTTATAAGAAGGGAAACCCGACGATAAAAACACAAGTATTTTTTCTACTAGCATAATGACGAGGGTGAAAGAATCGTTGGGAATGTGATTGTTGCTGGCTTGTGCATGGAAAGGAGGAGAAGAAAAAAGGGTTGGTGTCGCTGCTAGAGAAAAGAGAAGGGAGAGGAAAATACATGAGAACATCAGGCCAATGTTTAAAACAGAGTGTAAATGACAAAATGAGAGACTATAAATATGGGATTAGTTTGATTGCAGCTAATATAAAAAATTACCTTCTAACAGTTTAACAGAACATTTAAACGTTACTCGAAAGTCTAAAAAAATTCTTGACGTGATGAATTCTTCTTGATAAAACGTGAACTGTTGCAGCTGCGGTGTTTTCTTTATCTTTCTTGTTTTTGTGACTAAAAAATATAATGATATGAAAGTGAAAAATATTAGCTCCTGGTGCTAGCAGAGACTACCGGTAAAAACACATTTAAGTATTTCAGATGCATTTATCAGGTTTAATCACAATATTTGTTTAAGAACTAAATATTGTGTATATAATGTTGCGAATGATTGCTTATTAGATTCACACTATATGCTCATTGTGGATAGAAGTCAAATAATGCTGATGGTATATTTACCTAAATTCAATTAGCCTGGCATTTTCAACATAAAATAGAATTTTTAAAAGGTAAAATCATCCAAGCAACAACAAACGCCTGTCAAAATATGACAAAATAATGCATGAGACAGCAAGATAACCTTATACAAGTACATAGCGTACATTTACTTGTGTATTGTTTGCAGATATGCTGAACACTTAAAACCACTTAAAAACAGCCCAAATTTTCATTATACCCGAATGCGTCCTGAACAACTTGGAAAGTTCCTTCTCCTTTCAACAAGTCACTTCGTTCACTCTTGTAGTCACAATGATTCAATCCAAAACTCTTAGTTTCTCAACGATCTCAACAAAGTAAACACAAATCTAAATATATTTTCTGAAAGTTTTGCACCTACAGAATTCCTGCACAAATAGATTAACAGTAAATAATGGCATATAAATAACATCTAAACACATATAGACAAACAGTTTGATTGGAGACCAACGAAGGAAAGGGCGGTATAAAGTAGCTAATTTTAGCATACAAATCAAGTCAAAGCTTTTTATTAATTGGCACGTGTATGTCTGGAGTCCTTTGTAATTACAATTATTCGTTTTGATAAAAAACTTGAAGTAAAATCTAAACCCTTGTGATAGATGATTGGAAGCAGCGAAACAGGATCAGACATAATATATTTAATTCCACGTGTCTTCCTATTTCTTCCAATGCTTGCAAGCTTTTTCTGGCTCGGGAAAACCTATATCTTAAAATAAGACGCAGGGACGCAGGTGATCTTTGCAAAATAGGAGCATCAATAAATAATGTGAAAGCGACATGCAAAGTGGGGCTATGAAAGCGAAAGGAAGACAAAGGAAACGACAGGTGTACTATTCGCGATCATCCAATTCCTCAAGTTACGCCATACAGCCAGCTGATGACTATACGTGAATCCTTCCAACAACCCACGAAATAAAAGGCACAAAATGGGACGAACCAATGGCTTCCGCTTGAGGCACTCTTCTTGTCGTCAACCAAGTCAGTACGTATTCTTTTATTTCTTTCCCCTTCCAAGACAAAAGTTTACGATTGGCGCTTCTGAAAGAAAGAGCAGAGGACAAAAACCTTTCTCGATCTTCTCCACCACCACACGGGCTCACACAGAGAATGTAATAGCATTTATATCTCCACACGCGTATATAATACTGCATGCGTGTCCTGTCCAAATAGCACGCATCTGTTCTTATCCTTTGTTCTCAAGGAAACACAATGTAATAGAAGATGTGAGAAGGATGAACGCAAAATCTGAAGGAGCGAGAATCACTCCAAGGAAGATTGTGTCTTTGCTTTATTTCATCTCAAAAAATTTTCTTGGTCTCTCTTTTTTCTACACAACCGCCATTTCCAGAAGACTCCCACTGCGACTTTCCTCTTTCTTATAATTTTCTTCATCTTCTTCAGTCGCGACACAGAGCTATACAGCTTGAGAGTGGGATTCACCACCACTCGCCAGTTTGTCACTATTCGCTTTCAAGTACCACGTGTGCATGTGTTTCCGAACTCGAAATAATAATAATATCGACAGAATTACTGTAACCTCTCACGAAATCATCCAATTCCCATTCTGCTTTCTCCTACAATATCTATTCTTTTGCAGTATTACTTCTTATAAGACAAAATAATAGACAACATCATCATCAAACAACGTTATCACCAGGATGATGTTCAGTCAGCTCTCATAATACACTTGTTTGTTCAAAAGGAAATCGAATTTCCTGGCTTCCTTCGTCGCTCCTTCGAACCGTTCATTGAGTGCATCTATATGAGTATGCATGCTACTCCGCACTTGTTTTACTTGTGTGGAAAAGTCAGTCGATAGTTCAGCAAACTACTCATCATCGTCTTCACACGTAGTACAATGGAAGGAAATGTTTTCCAGAATATAATATTGTTCACTTCTTCTCCTCCACTTAATCCCATATATAAATGTAGACAATTACAGACCGCCAAAGATAGTTTTACTATGCGATACTGCTAATAATAATAATACAAAATACTAGAGCATAGCACTCAGTACTTCTTTCTATAGATGGTAGGCTGGCTGGAGAAAGTTGAAGAGAATGGGAGAAAGTTGAGAGTGGAATGTGGTGGAACAGTAAAAAAACATAAGACAATTTCCTTGCACAGCACGACACTAAAGTCATAGCACCTTCATCATTTGAACTTGGCTTTCCCGGATTGCTCTCAAGCTTGATGCGCAGCAAGTTATTCCACCGCAAACTAGAAGGATAGCAAAATCACATTCGAGTAAAAATTTACATTTGTATGGGCTGTTGTATTAAGTTTCCAAATCGCAAAGACATTACTCAAACTACCAATTGTATTCTCGCTTTTTCGCCCTTTTTCGATGATGCCAAACTATTTTATCACAAACTGATTATATGATTTTTGAAGTTGATTAGTAAAATCATGTCCACTTGAGGATTTGGAAATAAAAGAACAGAGAACGAGCATTGACATTTAATTGCGAAAGCAATCAAGTATTTGCTGATTATCTTACACATTGTAATTCATGTTGTCTAACAATCAAAAAAAAGTTTATACCGAAAACTTCCGCTAATGTTAAAATGTACAGATACAGTAAAATGTATTTGGCATGGTAATCCGTAGCCTGACAAATGAAGCGGAAATAGAAACAGAGCTTACCTACTATTTCACGTGAAATATTGCCGCAGCTGTGGGAAATGACTGGAGCAAGAAATTACCTGTTCTCATTACATTTACATCCATAAGGGCTTCCACAATCTTTTGCCAGTTTTCTGTGGTAACAACAAAACAGTTTTGTTCAAAACATGTTGTATCTTTGGAAAGCGGTTGTATTTTGCGTCTTAGCATGTAAATGCTATATACTGTACATATCACAAAAATATGTTAAGTAAAATGAGTTACATTACATGTAGGCAATGATAAAAACGTCTTCAACTGCACACGTTACATATGTTACAGAATGCAATAAAAAGGGTTTGCCAAGTTCACCTACATTCCTCTTTGCTGATATCATTTGTATCCCTTTTGTACACTGTTTGGCCACATGCTTGTAGAATGTTCTGTGGATAATGTTCCAGTATTTTATAAATGGGGTAAAAGGCAATAAACCATAATTCAATACAAGTTCTCTTTCCGTAATCCAAAACATAACATACATAGCGGTAGCGAGTGTAATTCATCCCTTGCATCGTTTTAAAAATACATTTGCCTGCCCCGCATAAATGGTTAAACCTTTTCTTTTCGTCTTATCGTAGGATTGTTTTGCAGAAAAC
Source organism: Willowsia nigromaculata (assembly GCA_034700605.1). Classification (NCBI taxonomy): domain Eukaryota; kingdom Metazoa; phylum Arthropoda; class Collembola; order Entomobryomorpha; family Entomobryidae; genus Willowsia; species Willowsia nigromaculata. The sequence continues at coordinate 10,812 of JAQIXX010004947.1, forward strand.
TTTTAGAAAGCAACATTAAATCTCTATACTACTTTCCATTCTATTTTTAGCCATCTGACATTTACTTTCTGAAAACTATGTACCTCCATTTTGTTTATAAATTGCAACATACCTATAACGAAATATCCTAGAGTTATTTTCTTAAAAGTAATTTAAAGTCCTGTGGCCACTACACTTGCGTTGTACAAAGTTTTTAAAACAGTATATATGAAGTCAAATGTCAAGGAAAGGTATATTTTGATTGGCATAATTTAAGATAGTAAAAACCTTGCAGACTAGATATTCTATCAAAGATCAAAGTGCAAGAAACTATTTTGGGGATACTCATTTCCACCTACGCACACTGGATTTGATGTAAAAAATGTTGTCGCTGATAATATAATATTTGAGTTGTCAAGTATCGAATTGCGTTGTCGATTTATACTTGAAATTAATTGATGAAAAATAAACAATTTCGTTTCCTCTCCAACCAGCTGCAATTCCAATGCCTAATATTTCGTGTTTTTGCATTTGTGCCTCGTGCCAAGCTAGAACTTCATTTATTTTAATCAAAGGATAATGTACCCAGATATTTCATTCAAACCGTCTATTCTTTGTGTGCATCCGGCGCAACGTGAGCATTTCAAAATAAAATGGGAAGAGAAGCAGTAGCAATGATTTCAAAGTAGTTGTTAAATACTTGACTATGCCCTGATGAAAATGCACGTGACGTAGACAAATATCACAGGCAAGGTAAAACTTTAATGAGTGCACCCCTCCATCTTTTTCGCTATATTCCGGAAGCATGAACCAGGAACTAACTCACAATTACACCTCAGGGATATCTTTTGATTTAAGTAATGTTGACTACCGTCTATTATTGGTATACCTAAATGTAATGCATTCACATCTACCATGTTACTACCATTTTTTCAACTGCTCCACGTCTTAATTCCTTCCAGAAAATGCTTCGTGGAATAGACCTGTTCGTATATAAAGACCTCTTGTGATGATTAGTTTTCAATGGGCACGATGACTTGAGATTATAAAATGCTTTAGCAAGATTTCAATTTACTTTTTTGGACTTCCTGGAATTATTATTAGAAACACTAGCCTGATGGTGGCAAGCAAGTCGTTAAAATGTAAAATACAAAATAGAAATACCGGTTTCTACGAAACAGGAGAAAAGGGGAAGAATACAGATTTTTTAAAGGCAGGAGAACACAATGATGACTAGACGAGTGCATGCATGCAGAGAAGTTTTTTTAGAAGAGCAGAGCTCTGAGCCGTAGATGATGATGGGAATTTTGTTTTTTAAACTTTCGCCTTTTCTTTATGCTGCTTATACGAAAAATAAGAAAATGAAAAGGAGTGGTTGCGTAGAAAAAGTGAAAAGGTTGCGATTTTTCAATGATGCCAGAATTAATTAAAATGGGACTTTGTAATGTGAGCAGGAGAGAGGAGAAGAGAAACTAACATGAATGAAAAAAGAACAGAGGATCAAGTCTAAAAAGTCAAAAGAGCTTTCTTCCTAGGAACTTATGCTGCCTAGAGGTCATATTAAGGAAAGGTCTTACACGGGAAAAAAGTTACTTTTAGTAGTGCAATCTGTATTATAAATGTAGATGGTTTTTGACTGAAAAGTTATGCATATGCTCTCATTTTTATTAGCTACTTTTTTCTTCTCCGCCACCCTGCTTACCACCACGTATACAAACTTTCTCCATCTGAAAAAAGAAAGATGTCACGATGGAACGGCACTGCTCAGAACAGACATTTGAAACCATTTTCAATATGAGTAGTCATGTAATACACGCCCAGAGAGAAAAGTTGGGAAATACTTTCTCCCACTTTCTCCACTGGCTGTGCTGCTTTCTCTTCTTCTTCCGAATTTGAGTGAGGAAATAAGCTCATGTTGACTGAAGAATGGTGTATATGAAAATATGTGGAAGACGTAAATGTGCATAAACGACATGCATTTGAGGAAGCAATAGAGAGATTTTTTGAGTGAAAGTCACGTTGTTGGTGTGAATAAGCTAAGGCAACCTTAGAAAACTAGAAAAAATAAAAGATGAGGAGGAGGAGGACGACGATGTTGGTGATCATGATGACGGTTCTTTCTCTTTCCATGCTTCAGTGACTCTGAATCACTCAACACAGCAATCTTTTCCCTTTCTATTCTCTTTTTCCTCTTTTCATTCATTTCCATTCCAAGTTTTGAAGAAGTCTAGAAATAAGAAAACTTCAAGGTCTATTCCCATCAAAAAATACCAAAATGACATTTTTTGCATATTATCATTTATTCGCGCACGCTCTCGCTCTTCCTTCAGTTGGAATGAAAAGGAATGAAGGAAAAGGAACGCATCAATGCACATACACAAAATTCTTTACACTCCCACATGAATAATATTACATTAGTGTATCATCATCATTCCATCTATAAGCACAAGGAGAAAAATGTCAAAACAAAGTTGAACAAGGACGGAATATTGAAGGAGTGAAATGAAGATAACGAAGATGTAAAGAAAGACTTGAAAGATGAAGATGTCATTCCATTCAAGAAAAAAAAACTCCTGGAAATTCACAAAGCTCGTTTCTACCCATATCCACCGAAATTGCATATTGTGAAATGAAACACGGCGAGTTTTGTAGACAAAACAATAAAATGTTATGAAAACGAATACTCTGCCTTACTTTCTCTGTATCATATTCTTTTTCATTCTTGCTTTTTCATAATTCACATAAATGGTTGCGCGATAGTCGCTTTTGTTTTTCTCATAGAAATTACCAATTTTCTCTAAAAATGCCTAAAGAAATGGGTCGTCCGCTGAACAAGAAAATAAACTCTTTTGTCTCTCATCTCCCACTAATAATTCTCGTTAAGATGAGTAGAAAATGAGAAGAAATGAAAGACACCGAGAGAGAATGAGCGGGAGAAGGAAAGAAAATGAAATTTACGCACTACGCTAGAAACACGTCATTTGCATTTTGGTAGGAGTAGTAGAGATATAAATTATTTTCTGCCAGCATGATACCCCATCAAAGTACGTTACTCATTGTGGTGACAACACAGGGGAAGATAAGGTATCACGCTGTAGCACTCCACGTTCCAAATCTGATAATAAGACGGCAGTTGTGCTGCAAGAAAGTTCACTATACAATGTTTCACGTAAGGTAAAAAGTTTGGTGTTGTTGCCAATCCTACAAATCATGTTTCGTGGTTGCTATCCATATTTCACAAACAAGACTTGTCACACAGAAAAGAAAACATAAAGTTTAATGGGCAACGAACTGCGAGGTCAGGTATGCGTCTAGTCTATGCTCCTTTTTAACTTTTAGCGGACTCAAGGTTACATTTACGCTTTTACTTCTCCATTTTCACTGGGCTCACAAACATTTGACAATAAGCAGCTGGAATGTGGAAGCAGATGCTATGTTGTCATAACAAAAAAATTATACTCTTGTTAATTATCCATTATACGGTTGGTTTTGTCAAGTTGCTATGTCATTTAAGCAGCCATATTAGGGAAATAATGTAATAGAAATTATAAATTCAATTCTTGTCTCTTCGCAGGGCATGTAAATGAGAATATTCAACGGGACGATTGCAGTCAGGATATATCCACGAGTGAGATAAGAAGGACATAAAAAATTGATGACATTCTCAGTCTCAGCACAACTGGTTAAATCACTACTCACTACTACTATGGTGGCCACGGTTTTAGAGTACTCATTGCACGAAAATGCTAAACAATTGAAGTACTAGCTGTACAGCTCAAACATTCTAAACAGAGAGTCTTGAATGGAGTAGGCGTTTTCTTCCCTTTCCTCTGTAACTCAGAATTAGCTACTTATGCTTTAACACAACCTACAATGAACTGTTAGTCTACAGTTTGTGGAAATCACGTTTCTTTTTTCTTAGCAAGGACTCATTTGTATCCATGATTAGTGCTGTACGTCAGGAGAGAGAGTATTGCATTAATCAGAGTGAATAATAAAATTAATCCCTTTTCTAGTTGCAGGTTCCCCTGCCCGGCTTGGACTTTTGCATAGATTTTATACTAGAAGCGCTTGCTCTGGCTGTAACAGTCAGCAAAATGGAAAGCATTGGGAGTGTAAGTGTTCGTTCACATGTAGACATTAATAATAATAATAGTTGGTTTTATTGTCAACAATTTCCTCGAGAGGCAAATTACATTGTTTTGACAGAAAGAAAAGTT
>JAQIXX010004948.1:0-15008 GCA_034700605.1 Willowsia nigromaculata
GGAAGGAGAAGCTGACTGTGATCACACTGGCACTTGCTACGATGGTGAGGAGAACCGGCAGACATGTTGTAACTAACCAGCTATGCATTGTTGTGTTTCTTACTACTTTATTTTGATTTTTATTCTCTGCATTTCAGTACAAGTTCAATGTAAGGATACCCGTATCGCAGTCCAAGTGAGAACCAACAAGGCTTTCAATGGGAGGATTTACGCCATGGGACGATCTGAAACATGTAACGTTGATGTTATCGACTCTGATGTTTTCCGTCTTGACCTCAGCCTTTCCGGTCAAGATTGTAACACTCAGTCTGTGGTAATTCCCATCACTCCAAATAAAGTAGTGAACCTAGTAGCAAATTTGTTGTAGTATCATAATATTTCATAATCAATTAAAAACACTAAAATAGTATACAGCGGCATTTTATGATTGATTGATGTGTATAGGGAGGTGTGTACACGAACACAGTCGTACTTCAGCATCACTCCGTTGTGATGACCAAGGCCGATAAAATTTACAAAGTGAAGTGTACATACGACATCAGCTCAAGAAACATCACGTTCGGAATGATGCCCATTCGTGATCCTGACACGATTTCTATCACTTCTGCTCCCGAGGCACCTCCACCAAAAATCAGAATTTTGGACGCTTTCTCCAAGGAAGTGGAAACTGTCCGCATTGGAGACCGACTTACTTTCAGGATTGAAATTCCCAATAACAGTTCGTGACTCAATTATACTCATTTTTATTAGCTCTCATATTTACTTTAATTTTCAACCCTTCCGGTTATTTTTATCACATACCTAACCTAGTTCCCGACTATGGTGCTGTGTTAAGACTAAAATCGTCTGCATCACAAAAAGTTGTCTTATGTATCAACGTATCATACAGCAAACGAAGAAAACTATCTGCATGAATCATTTATGCAAAACAATTTGAAGCAAGAGATACTTCATGAAGATCGTCTTCGCATTGTATAAAATTTATTAGCTTCATGGTTCTTTGGGTTTTGTCACGACTTGACACACTAGTCGGGAATCTGGATTAATTGGTTCATTCATTAGAATGGGCTTAATTTTATTTTTGGCTCATTTTAATGTGCATACAGCTCGATGTCGATTGTTTGACGAAGTGCATTTTCATCATATTATGCTCTGAATATTCATATTAATGGCAATATTCATGATAATGATAACGCATTCTTCTACTTTTCAAATACAGCTCCCTATGGTATCTTTGCTCGCAGCTGTATCGCAATGGCCAAAGACTCACGATCTACATTCAACATCATTGATGACGAGGGGTAAGAAAAACGCTGAAACTTTCATTATAATTTCACACAAAAGGTTTCTCGTAACGATATTTCAATGTGCATTCACTGATTAAAATGGGATTTTTGCTTGTAATCTACAGATGCCCCGTGGAGCCAAGTATTTTCCCTAAGTTTGAGCAGACAAATCAATACTCCCTGTTTGCAGAGTATGAAGCCTTCCGTTTTACTGAATCTTACGGAGTCATCTTCCAGTGTAACGTGAAATATTGTCTTGGACCATGCCCAGCGGTAAGCGGCTTGGTAGCGATATTGACTATCAAACATTTATGTATGTATTTTATTGGCAATTTTATAACTTATCATATATTATATGATTATACAGGCCGAATGTACACACAATCGTGAAGCATTCCCATCATACGGAAGAAGGAAGCGTCGTGCTGTCAGCGATGAGGAAGCCAAGTCCTTGGTGAATGCAACCAACGCTGATCTTACTCTTAGCCAAGAAATTCTTGTTTTGGACTTCAATGAAGAGCTCCCAAGCAACATGCCAAAATACAGTATGCCTAACAATGACCCCATGGACAACTCCATTGGAGGATTTGGTAGCGACAAGTTCAGTAGTGGTGGATATGGAAGGTCCCCATACGGTGACTACAATAACAATCATTACAACAATGCCGGGGGCTTCGGACCCCATCACCGTCCCACATATTCTGAGGAGTATGGTCCAGCAGTCAGTTGTCCAACCAGGAATTCAGTCTTGGTCTTGTCAGTAGTATGTGCAATGCTTTTACTTTTGTACGTTGCTTCCGCAGTGTGCTTTATGGCCAAAAGCCGACCATGGAGGGGTTCATCAATGGGACACCATAAACACATAATGCAATGATTTCATTAATTCCTTAGCTTAATTTTATTGTTATTACTCCAGTGATGTTATTTATTACTCGATTTGATAGCGAGCAGTAATTGCTTTTTTGTACACTGACGTTCCGCTGGCTATAAAGAAAGTTGAATTGGATTTCATAAGGTACATTTAGGCTGAACTACTGCAACGTGTATCAGTTACCTGTTTATGGGGGTATGTATGCTTTTTGTTGAAATTATAACTTGAACAAAACGACAATTGGCAACAATGCTAAAAGAAATTCTCAAAAATTGAAACAAAACTGACACTAGCGAATTATGTTCAAAATATACTTATTGTACGCAAAACGTAAATTAATACATTGTAAAGGTAGACGAACTTGGAACGGAATATGGAACTGACATGCAATGATATTTTTGGGGTATTTAAAGTTTACTATTAATATAGAATACTTACAACATTACAGTAAAATGTTTGAGTCTTCGAAATTGCCAAACCTAGCGATTTCATTCAGTAATAGCTTTAAGGTTAACTGTTAGTGTTCTAATTTTACTAAATTGTTACTGTGTATGCTGTACTAAACTAATTTACAAGGAGAAGTATAAGCGCTGTATGATGGGTGCTGGTCATCATAATTTTATGTACTTTTTGTCCGACCAGTATAGTCTAACATTCTCATTTCATTTTTTATTCTCGGGGTACGTAATTCATTTGTTATGCTTAACTTCTCAATCAATGTCGATGAGTTTTCCTTGCCTATTGTTGTTTGGGAGAAAGGGACACTATCCACTTTCATTTTGTTCCTGCGCACACATAAACTATTATTACTAGTTGTTCAATTATAGATTCCATTAATTAAATTAGCACTCTCTGTGATCCGGTAATATGGTAGAAAGGGTTTACCACTTCTATTACCTCTGTCAATAGATTGGCAGCCAAAAACTCGTCATTAATCTTTTAGTGATCTTTCAAGTTTGTAAACATTTTGGGGTAATTTATGATTTCATTAATTTATTTATTCACTAGTAAACATTTAACCAGTTTGCTATATTATTATGATACTAGGTAATCTTATAATGAACCTTGCCTGGTGATACTCATCATCACGGTCAAAAATTGTGGTACACGTACCTGTGAACTTGTATATACAATTGTTTTTGTTGATTTTGTCATTCTACGAGTGTCGTTGTTAAACAGTGAAAATTTCAGTAAGTTAGTGTTTTTTTTATTCTAGTTTAAGGTAACGTATGTTATAGTACGATGAAAATAATTTTTTGTGTGATGTGGACACAACAAATGATCAATATGTACATGTTTTTTATATACTCTCGACGGAGACACTTTTTATTGGAGACTTTCCTCAGAACATCAACGGTAAAAAATAACGACAATGACAAAACTGAATTTCTCAGACGTACGAACTTGTACAACAGCTACCATTACCAAGTAAGATGTATGAATGCATAAACAAAATACTAAATGTAATGCTTTAGAATAGATTTTACCAGTGATTCATGTGGAGAACTTACAGATGGAATGTCCTTTTTGACTGCAATAAAGCTTATACAGTTTTTAAACAAAAGTAAAAATGTATGTTGATTTCTTTTGAACTTTTGTCCTCATTCATAGTGAATGCATCATTTCATTCTTCAATGAACAGCACAACTTGTGTGCATAAAATGAATCATAACACACTAGAGCATAACTTACTGTCCAGAAAAAGACAAGTTTTTTAATTTGTAATATTTTTTCTATATTGAACGCACAACACATAATATATAACATATACCTTTACTAAATCTATATATAGCTTACGAATGTCAATCTTCATCACACTGTTTTAACTGCTTCCTTTCATCCTTTTGTTAGCAGAGTGAAAGCTCTGCGTAGTAGGAATCGAGACTTTTGTAGAATAAATGGTATACTTTTGACTTTACTTGGTGTTTGTTGTCAACAACCAGGTGCTTCCCATTCTGAATCCCAAATTAGTCACTTAGCTCGTTAATTTTTTAAAAATGTATACTAAAACAATTTCTTTTATCTGCTTAATTCACTCAACATGATAATCATTAGATAAACACAAACAATAATATTTATAATCGACACAGTTAATTTATAAAACTACACATATTTACACACATGCACATGTAAAAATTAATTAGTAAAGCTATTTACAAGAACACGACTTCGGCTTGACACTGTCTGCAAATAACACGTAACAACAATATATTATTTACGATGCAGTATTCATTGATAATGCTGCAGCGAAATAATCACATAGGCTTTTTGCACGTTTCATACTCAAATATCGTTAGATTTATGATTCATAAAAGTGCTACTTAAAACATATAAGAAACTTTTGAATTTAAAATGTCACTATTATATTATCATAAAAAGGTAAGTATTCATAAATGGTTTCATCACATTAATACTAATATCTGGGTCGGGGCTGGGTAGGCTTTCATAGACGAAAATAATTGTGTGGAGCAGCCATTTTAAAGTCGAGACAAGACAGACAGAGAGTTTGCACTTTGAACGTATTGATTGTAACACAGCAAGTTGGCCATAATTTAAGCAAATAAGGAGAAAGTCCCAGCGCTAAAGTAGATGCAAGTTTTAGTTTTACAAGCACAAAAATTGGCAATTTTTGTATTTTAGCATACCATATTCGTAGATTATACATGAATATACTTGCTTATCGTTGCTCATTGACCACTTGAACCAAATGTAAAACTCTGCTCCACATAAAAAGTCTTCACTTTCTATAATTTGTACATCGAGATTGACACATACATCTACAACAGCTCATTTATTACCTCTTAAATGTATTATTTAAAATATTTTTCTTCTTTACAAGACCATATGAAACGGAGTAACTCTAATTCACAAATATACATCATGAAAACTTTCAAATTTCAGCCATTTCAAAGAATACATTTAACCATCTAACACAAATCACTAATAAATTTTAATTAATAGGTATTATAGTGTTCTTATTCTTTCCTGGTTATCTTGATAGGTACACAGTATAGTATTGATTGGATAGCAATAGTAGCAGGTTGCATGGGCTATATAGTTAAGTTGATCAGGATTTAGAACAGAGTATAGTACATCAATGTATGTAGGTAAATAAGCATATTTTTGTTTCTCGGATTAGTTTTGTATGCCGATTAATTTAGCTTGCGATAATATTTCATTAGTTTGATTGTTTTGATACAATTTCTTTGGTTTTGATTGTGATTGTTCAAGCATAACGTTGGATATGTTAGGAATTCACCAATATAATACATAATATTATGTTTTGATTGATGCTACTTAATTTGATTTTGAACGTAAGCTAGGTTTTTGGAATGGTTTTGTACGTTTTACATGATTGTTTTAAGTAGAATCAGCCAATTGTGATAGTATTTTTATTTTGAAAGTCTTTAATTGAAAGAAACCCATTTTTCCAAACGATTATGCTGGGTGGTTTTTTTAAAAGGTAGCCACAACTAAAAGTTTTACTTTTTAAAGGATGTTGGTGAACTGCTTATGGATATTTGGCATTTTCATGCAAGTACTTCAGCATTAGTTTATCGCATAAGCACGTCCTCCAACCATTTTAAGGATTCAGATAAAATGTTGCGCATAAAGCCAAATATTTATACTATAATGTGTGTTAAGACCATATAAACGTAATAGAGACACCGAAGAAGACATACCAATATAGCAGAATATTTCGTCAGTAACATAGTGTAAAATACAAAGATATTATGATATATTACCTTTCATGTAACTCTCCTGACTAGTGCACAGGAAATAGGAATCGTTTTAAGCACTCGCATGTCAGAAGTGTAAGAGCAAAACTATTAACGTTCAACTTCATTTAGCAAAGAAAGTGGACGTGCTTCGTGCGTTAAGTGTTGACTTGCTTAAATAACGTACAAAAGTGAGCAAACAAACAAATGTGAGCCTTTGATGAAACAAATCCCATAAAACACGTCTTCCTTCTGAATAGTGTTAAGGGTTTTAGAAATCGTTATGTCATCTCGTCCTAAACTTAACGTTGAAATGTGAAAATCATATTTTACTCCAAAGATAAGAAATACAATGGTCATACTAAACACTAGGAGTCAGACTGTCACCGTATCACTTCGTGCGTACATTTTGAGTCGAAAGAGTCAAAACATCTTTACATTTTACTCGACTTTCCCTAGATGTTGTGCGATTACATCACAGAATAATATTTTATGAGACACGTAATGCAACATGCGAAATATACGATCCCAGGTTCTAGCAAATAAATTCTGAACTTCTGAAAGCTTTTGGAAAAAAATGAAGTTCACTAACTGCAAACTTTAACAAGAAATGAAACCATATTCTGACTGGCTACTGATAACGCACTATTTCAAGCATTATGAGCTTTACAATCAATCTGAGATACCATACAACTATTTTATACTTTCAGCTTGTTCTCTACGGCATTTAATGCAGAAGACAGAAAATATTATACAGTAAAGAGTTGCAAAGAGATGGAAAAATACGGATAATACACAAAAGTAAATCCGATAGTAAATACAGTAAGTTATATGACGTTTTTAATCCAAAAGTAATTTAAAATAAATTTTGTAGTTTCATAATAGCCACAGTTGTTTTATCAACAAGATATTATTGTGATGAATTTACTGGCATTCAAAATGACAACTTATGCAACAAATGCAAACTTGAGCAAAATTTTAGCATTTCTATGAAACACTCAAACTGAAAAGTTGCATAACTTTGACCGTTACATGACATCTTAGCATTTATGTTATCAGCTAGTCAACAGCTCTTTGATTTATTTGGTTATTGGCGAATGCCTTAGGATGAAACAACATTAGAAAGTGAAAGTTGGACTGCTAATGAGATATTACGTCAAACCAAATTGGTTACATACTGATACATTCGCAAAATACCAACAATTATGAATGCACACTTATTCCTGGAAATAGGTGCCTTTCTTTCACGGAATCGTGCTTTTAATGCGTTATCACTGGTACCTGTGAAAGTTTTGTTTTTTCTCCTTTGCGTAATACAAAATGACATGACTTTTAAAATCTTCCTGACCAGGAACTTTGTTTTCCTCCATTTACATAAATTATCACGAGAGCTCGAATTTCCCAAACCTAACACACGTTGTCGATCCTCTAAGTTCATCAATTAGCTCAAAGTTGCCCTAACTCGTGTGGTCCGTAGAGTAGAAAACTGATCAATAAAAGGGCTTATTTCACTATTGGTGTACCAGGGAAGCTGTGCTAATCACTTATGACTTACCTAAATACACATGGTGTCTACTAGACTAACGTGTTTGAATAAATGTAAAGTAAAATGTTAAAATTTTGAAATAGAGTTTGGTCGGTAGTAGGTATATGGCATTCGAAAATGAGGTTTACTCTTATGGACGATTTGAGTTTCGTTACAAAAATAGCTCTGGTACTTTTATAATGCATTAAGAATATTTATTACAGTTGGAAAAAGCTGGGTAGAAAAGGATTTGTTGGCAAGCTCGAAGATATTTTGCTTAGATGTCCCTGCTTCTTAATCAGTTTGAAAATGCCATTTATATTATATAGAATAACTTTAACAGTAGAATAAACCGGCTTTGAAAATTTTGGCTGCTTTAATTAAAAATTTCAGTTTATATTCATCCTTAAGTTGTGCGTGGAACGTTTCATTTTCTTATAATACCTGCAAACTTTAGCCTGTAACAAAAGAGTTTTAGGAGGCTATACTCTTAATTAACTCCAAAAATCGAACCCTTTGGCTAGTGGAAAGTATAAGTTTTATGGTCTTACTATATCGTACACTCTTACCTTATATTATTAGAATTACTCGATTCATATTTCATCCATCAAGATTCCTGGTCAGGAAGTATATTTGAGTCACTGAGATTGGCGCAAATAAAAGATTTAAAAAAACTAAAATCAGAACAGAAAGGCATCCATTTCCAAGGATAAAGGTTTCAAAATATATTCAGCAGCAAAAGCATACAATATTCTGTAGCAGCAATCAGTAATTCGTTTGAAAAAGCCAAAAAAGATGCATCTGAAACAAAGCTTTTGTGTACGTGATCAAAGACTAAAGTAAATGATTAAAAAAGAATCTTGTCTCATTACAATATTTTGTATATTGTTTTAACATACCAATTACCAGACCTAAGGTTAGTAAACATATATTGCCTGGGTTCTCTTAAGTGTCCGAAGATTTTTGGCTTTCTCACATATACAATATATGATGTAATTGCATTAATTATACATACATAATCATTAGAACTAGTCTGTAAAACTATAGAGCAATCATCACACGCAGCTACACAATCGCAAGTTCAGAATTAATTAATTAGTAACAAATACAGTAATAGAATAAGAATCTCCCCTTGCTTACTCCAATTTCCATTTTACTTCAACAGTTTATTAGCCCGTTCGTTTGCCATCGATATTCGGACTTCATTGGAGGCAGCCTGTAATTAAACACATGACATTTTCTTTAGGATTTGAAATATCCAGTAAATACTATGAGAAATTAATACCCCCTTACCATCAAGTTAATGCGATCAATTTGCGTATTTTGATTGGAGATCTCCGACCCCATGTCAATTGCCATATTTCTCAGATTGCCCACCATTATTGATACCTCCTCCATGTTATTCTCCATTTCATCTTCGCGAGCATCATTTGTAATTCTAAACGTAATAAGATGTTAATAAAACGTACAGTTTTAAATTCTACATAAATCCTACTACGAATGCATTCAATGGTCGTATCATAGTCATAGCATACTATTTGAGTGTATCTCAATAGCACGCGTTTTCTGTAATCACTCAGATCTTACTTATTAGAAGATTTGGATCAAGAATTTCAACTGCTATGTGTCTTATAAGTTATAACTATGTGTATCTGTTCGACTAAAAAAACATAGCTTGTTAAGTTAATATTGCGAAATTACTTATTACTCTCTGGAAAAGGTAAAAGAAGTTGTACAATAAACATTTTAAATGTTTTTCCGAAAGTGAAAGGTTCATCTAAGCATGTGCCAGCACATAAGGGTTACCAGGTTTTAGTTTCGCACTATTTTTTATTATCTTTCATTACAAGTTTCATCGCAAGTAATAGTTAGAGTAATTAGGAGAATAGCAACTTGTGATGACTTTTACAAGTACAAATATGTATACCAAATGCGTTAAGGACAAGTACAATGGCTACGTGGGATCATGAAATGGTTCGCTGTGCGTTCCCTTGTTGCTAGACCATTAAACAATTTTTATTATTTTCATTGTACATTTTCGGCTTTCTCCGTCTTTCTCTTATTTTTTCTTTGAGACTAACAACGCCGATTTTGTCGAGAGAATTTGTCGAAGACATGTGCGAAGGATCATTATTTTGTCGTTGCCCTTACTTCAAGGACAATGGCCCGTTTACGTATCTCTTCAGAGACCTACGATGCAATATGTACAAGCGTTCCGTTTCATTTTGAACATCAGACAGAGAGTGTTGATGACCGAAATTTAGCAAATGTCAAATTGAAATGGACATTTAAAACCAGTGAGCTAAAGGAACAAGAGGAACAATAAGACCTAGATACTTTTGCCCATGAGTGAAAAGTAGGGAATAGTAGTATATTATGCCGGCATATAATAAATGTAGCGAATTATTTGCATTGCTATAAACTAACCGTGATTTCCTTGAGTTCAAAAGCTAATTAAATTAAGACCAGGATTTATAAATTTATTACTGACAGATAAAATAGTCGTATTTATTTGCTTCTCATTATCAAATGCAGGGCTAGGGCAAAGATGGTAAATAATATAGGACCCTTGTGCCAGTAAGCAATAATTCACCGTGAAAACGAGGAATGAATTTACGAAGATTCGAGTGAGAACGACAGCTCGGGTTTTATTTTCATCTAGTACTTGGTTCAATCAACAAAATACTTCATGCCATGTTTCTCCATTCTCGTATATCCTAAAATCTGACAAAAATCCAATGAAGCTCTAATGGGCTTGTTTTCAAGCCACATTGCTTAGGCTTGTATATTAGATCGAACTAGAGATATTGAGCATGGGAAGTAAGAGGGCCTTTACCTCTCTCAGATTTCCTCTGCTCTACTGCTAAATGTCAGTAATGTTTCCTAAAACATCTCAACTTTTCACATCAGCATATACACATATATGCATTCTTTCATATGAATGTACGCTCCTTGTATCCCTGATTATCATGATACCAGACTTGTTTCCTTACTTTTTGGGGAGCGTTTGAACATTTTTCGACTAAAATGCACTTACTTGGCAATATAACCTCCGTACGCTGGAACTCCATTCATGTCGACGTTCCTTTGTGGCTCTCCGTTTCCCACCTTTCCATCGTCATTTCCTTTCCAGGTTCCGGCATCTTCCTTGAATTCATTTGATCTACTAAAATTGAAATAACATTTATAAATTAGATAGGAAGTGGAGGTATGCATCGTGGTAACCTAAATTAGCAACGGAAATAAATAAATGACAGAGTTAATTATACGAACGCTAATACTATGAATACATGCCGTCGTGCATTCATAATTACTACTGGTGCAGAAAGAAACGCTACGCAAAGGGTATAAAATTATGCTACGTGAGTAGATACGACAGTTTAAAATATGGTTGAAATGTGCATTGAATCAATAGCAATACACGTGAAACAATCAGCTTGAACCCGTTTGGTATTCGGTTTCTGACAACTGTACTACCACTGCACTGCAATCATAGGAGAAAGCATTTTGCACTATACTGTTAATGATTAAAAAATCCATTTATGCGATCTACATTTCAAAATCCTCATGCACTTCTGTACATTATTTTCAAGCTTTGATGAATTACAATTTTTAGTACACCGGAAAAGGGAAGGAAAGATCAAAAGTGAAATGAGGGAAAGGCATGAAAGAAAGCATGTCTATAAGTGGAGTCCTATAAATCAGGTTGGAAATTACGGCATCCAATACAATGCTCTATTATGCTGCACAACATGCATCATTGATACTAAAAATGTTAAGACTGAACGGAATTCACTCGTTTAAAAACTCTAACTTTTTCTCTTCTGCCACCACTCGAGTACTAATGGCAAATGCAATGAGTATTTTTGTTTAGCGACATATATAGAAGTTTTTCTATGATTTTTCAATGCAATAATATAGTTGATAGCTTATAACTGAGATAGTGATTAGGTATAGTGACGTGAGTGTAAGCATTTTTCTTTGCGGAGCACTGCTTCTCGTAATAAAATATCTATTCTATCACGCAGTGTATAAAAAGAAGAAACATCGATAACTAGCTGATACGTTGTGACAAAGTTTGTGCTCATGTTTCGAGTATCTATAATCAAAGAGAATCATATAACATTGAACGGATAGGTTCCTAATTACTAAATGTAATATTGGCGTTATGTACTGCTCTAGGATAAATCAAGCTAGAAATCAGTTATCTTGGAGTTGTCTTTATTTCTTTTTCGCGAAAGGAACAGCACCCTGACGTTAAAACATCAGTAAATAAATACGTTTGAGTAAGTGACATTTAATAATGATGCAAGCAAAAAGTAGAAGAAGAAGAAGTTATGTAGGATATACATTCATTTTCATTGTTCTATACAGCATACTACACTTACTTCCCACAAGGTAACGAACAAAGTCCACAACATTTTTCCATGCCTTGTAGATTTTTCTCAGCTTCCCTCATGTCTTCATTGATTTGAACCATTCCTTGCTCAATGTGATCCAGCTGCTCTCCTTGATCATCAAGAGCAACCAGTGTACGGATACCAGCTTCTTTTGCCTACATGGATAAATAGGCAGGGAAAAGTTTTAATAAGAGAAAATAGGATTAACTTCACCAAATCGTAAAATGCACGTCTTGCTACAGAAAAAATTGGATTCCATTTGGATTTCACTACTTTCTGATGTAGCTCTCTATTTTTTGCTAACTGACTGCTGCCAGTCGTAATAGTAATCTGCATGTTGAGCTTGTTGAGATTGACATAAAAGTGGATAGATAAATACAGGGCATACTTTCCCTCTCAATATTTATTCAAAAAATCTTACCTCTTCACAAAGTGCTCTCATACGCCGTGTGCTTGAAAGGGACTGAAAAGGAACAAAGAAGATTTGCTGTATTAAAACTTTTATACTTATCAAGCACATAATTGTTAGCTTGTTCCATACATCTACTACACTACATAATATGGGCTCTCCAAAATCTGTCGAATCAGGCCGATAATAAAATGTCACTGTGAACAATCCATCTAGAGCTTATGTAACTAATTCGTTTATAAGAATTCGCTGGCGATTTATTACACAATTCCAAACTTTCTCTTTGTTAAATGTAAAGCAAATTGTAAGCAGTACAGTGCAATTGTTTTATATGCTTGACGAAACTCTGTATTTTCCATCTCTCACTGTAGAGACGTAAACTATCTATAAGCTTCCACTTTATATAATAATAAACTTAAGCAATTAAATAGCCTAGTTCTTCTCTCTCACTCGAACTGCATGGATATATGATAAGTAGCATGCTAATTATTATATTTGTTCAAAATAGTTACTAATATAAGGTTTCTTTTCTTAGCGCTCCACCTACACACAGACTTCCATTAACGATAAAGTTGGCGATATAACAATAGTACAAGATTAGGTTTGTATAATGAAAAGTTTTAATCTTTTTCAATCTATCCGGCTTATTTGCTTTTTTCATGCTTTCGAGTTTCCATAAATCAAACACAAAAGCCAGCTTACAGCTTGTGATTTAGTTTCGCAAAATCCAAAATGTAAAATATGCTTGTTTGGATATAATCAAATGGAGCCCCTGTTTTAAAAATACCGAATCAACATTGCCAATATTTAACGTATTTTGAAAAGACGATTAGACTAGGTAATTAATTTTTATTAATTTGCTGACATTCTCTCGCGCTCGCGCTTACATCAATCAGTAAAGTTTTTTGTTACTTTACTTTTCTGCCTGCTGGTTATTTTGTATTGTATTGTATAATGTTCGATCTTGACCATCTCACACATCAATGACAGCTTGACGTTTCCCTGTTCTGGCAGTTGAGAAAAGAGAAAAGTTTCCCTGTGATAGTACGTATACGTAATATGAACAAAAACATAGTATTAAGGCTTTCGTTGGAAGCATTTGCTAAAAGTAAAAGTGCTTCAACGTAGGTAGTACACATGTACTTCCTTTCCCGGAGATGGTGAAATATTATGCTCGTGATAAACTCATCTCGCTTTTTAAAAATTTCAGTGTTTTTCAACCATTGTAGATTATGGAATAAACCTATAAGATTTATCCTCTCTCATCAAATCATCATATAAAGCGATTTGTCAGTGATACACAAAATCTACCTTTATTTTATACCAATGTATGCCGAACCAATTAGTATGAAATACTTTTTTACTTCCTATTTTATGATTCACGCCATGTCTATAATTTGTTTCTCAACTGCCAAAATCACTTGCTGCAAAATTGTCGAATATGTCAATCTGTCAGCTTCTTTCACAGAAAGGTTTTATGTGAGTCGGTTCGCGTTCCACTTTCATATTATTGCAATAGTCGTTCTTTCCTACAAGTTTTTCCAATTCATTAATAATTAATAACATAAAGTCACTTCACATGGCTTAACCTTACATCAATCCCAGCTTATCGTCTAAAATTCATAAGGTAATTTCATCATATAGAACAATCCTTGCACACCTACACTTACAAAATATATTACGATGTTTTCAGAGTGCCATTTTTTGTGATCTTTCAACTCCTTTCCATAACCAAACAGAATAACTTCACAAACAGAAGAGTTTTAAAGGTTTGAAGGATACTGATCTAATAAAACACTAAATCCTCCCTAATGTGTAATATTTTGTTGGTACATATTCCCTTCCTCACATATTATTAAAGCTGATTGAACATAATTGCAGTAATTTGTCCTAACCTAACCTAACCTAACCTCACGTCACTCTTCATTAATAAATCAGAACTGAGGTATCGGATAACACGATTTCATTGAATAGGACGCTGATTCTCTCGTGTGCCATGCCTTTCCTATTTTTGCAACATTTTACAGAAATAGCAAGTAAGCAAAGCAGTATAAATATAAATGGAAAAGTTTAACGAGATAACTTCTTAAGGTGTAGAAGAAATTGAACATTGTGCAAACCCGTGACTTTTATTGTGTAAACACATGGGTGATTAAAAACTCGGAAAATTATGTGAAACATTGATTTTGTCACGTCCCTTCCTGGCGAAAAAGTAGTTTCTGCAAGGTAAGTTTTTTGAAAAGGGGGAAGAGAACGTTTTTTTACCAGGTAAATACGTAAATTCCATTTTAATTCCCATTAAACAATATATGACAGCGGGTTCCAAAAATTCGAAGGTTTATAATTATGAATACATGATTCACGGCCAGGCCCATTCGTAAAGCATGTAAAGGAATATTCCAAGAGTGTTAATTCATTCAAGGTATGAAAACATTCTGACACCAACACTGTTTGTAATGCCTACAAGATATGATAATTTTCAAAGGACCACATTACTTGAGGTAATGACTCTATGTCAAAAATAAAACTGTGAAAGTGATACGAGATAAACTGATCAATTTATGGCTGGCAGTGTCAATTTATGCTATAAAATAACTGAAGTTAATGATTAAAACAACAACAAGCTGGTAGTAATTAGTTTGAAATAAAATAGTCAAATTAGGAATTTATTGAAGTCACAATTAGCGTTCTTTTTGTGCTTCACAAGGAAAATTTACTCTTAGCAGCAAGTATAGAAAAATGTCCGCCGTGGTCGGCGTGTTCTTGAGAAGTGGGCAAAGAGGAATAGTTACATGTTC
>JAQIXX010004949.1:0-15006 GCA_034700605.1 Willowsia nigromaculata
AGCCGAAGTTGAACTGAGCGTGGAACTGGATGTTGAAGACGAGTCAGACTCGTCATCGGAGTCAGAAGAGTTTTCTGAAGGACTGGAGTCGTTCTGACGAACACCCTCATTCACTACATTATCGCTTTGTTCTTCAGTCTCCTCATTGAGTTCTTCTAATTCTTCGTCTGGCTCGACTACGTCTTCATCTTCATCTTGGCCCTCTGCGTCTTCTTCTTCATCCGGCTCTTCTGCATCCCCTGCATCTTGTTTCTCAACCTGCCCTTCGTCACCGGAGCTGTCTTCACTGTCATCACGGTTTTCATCCTCATCGTCATCATCAGATTCATCTTCTTCCTGTTGTAGCGTCGAGCACACACCTTCCTCTTCCTCCTCTTCTTCATCTTCGTCGTCATCATCTTCCTCCTCCTCTTCTTCTTCTTCCTCATCTTCTTCCTCTTCATCATCTTCCTCCTCCTCAACTTCATCCTCGGAAAGTTCATCTTCTGCCTCTGAGTAAGAATTGATGTCATGATCTCCGCCACTTCGGTACACTGAGAAACTATCATTTTTTCGGGGCGAGTGATGAGGATGATGGTGATGGTGATGATGATGAAGGGAACCGCTTCCAGATCCACTGATCAAACTGTTGTTATTGTGGTGTGCAACGTTCACGTTTGCACCATGTATGGATTTGGCCGCGTTGACAGCTGCACTACGCCTAGGTCTCTTCTTTACACCGGTGGGATGATTATGTAACGAACTTACTGGATGACGAACGGGACTCATAGCCCTAGGTGAGATACCATTCAAAGGTCCTCCTCCAGCCTTCTTTCGTTCTGAAGTTTCATTGCGCCCACATGTCGGGGAGTACAGCAAGGGCCCATTTACGTCACTATTTGTAGATTTTCTGCGTCTCCCAACGGCACCAGCTGGCCCCTTAAGTTTTCGAGTAGGACTAGTATTTCCCGTAGAAGAGTGACGGGCAGCTTTTAGATTCTGCAGAAGAGCCGAGCCCCTCGCATTCGAGTTTCGCCTGGCAGTAGGCGAGATAGCACCAGCGCCTGCTCCAAGGCGATTGGGAGATGTTACAACTTCTTGTTCACCTTCTCTCCCTTCATCATCAAACGAGTCAACTAAAATTCTCCTCCTGGAGGTCTTATTGGCACTGTGATGCAACTGTCTACCAGAGCGAGCAGAAGATAAGCGATCCTCACAAATAACTGACTTGGCCGCCGCTTCCATACTTTTCGAACTCCCTGAATCAGTCCTACTAGAATTACCACCAACTGCACTGCTACTATTGTTGATATTATTGTTCACCACTTTTGCTACACTCTTCCTCGGAGGTCTTCCTCTACCACGTGGTCTAACCTCAGTGTCAATTGACGGACTTGGTGCTGTTGCTACTCGTTGATGTGAAGGATTATTTAAAGCAGCTTGCAGAGATCTTTGGTGGAGTTCGTGTTTACGTTTAAAAACTGCTTCAACTATCCATTCTTGGCCGGGTTTAAGAGGTGATCCCAAAATTGGACTTGGAGCCCTATTAATTGGCCTTCCTTTGGTAGTTAGGATGGATTTTCCTGAGGAGCTCGGAGCGGGACTTTGACGGTTTTGAACACCACTCCCTCTCGAATGTTGGGACTTGGGGGTAGAAGCTAGAGTAGGGCTCACATTACGACTGCTACGGCTTGACTTTGGAGGGGAAATACTGCGACCACCAGGGCTAGCGTGTCTACTAGATCCGGAAAAGTCCTTCTCTGGACTAGAGTTGGAATGTTGCTGCACTTGAGCTTGCTTCTGTAAATTATCTACCCTAGCACTACGTCTTAAAGGTCTTCTAAGGTTTCTTCTTAGTTTCGAAGGCCGTCCTCGTATTCCTCCTCGACGAGCACGTGATGGAGAAGATGTATTTGTCGATTGTCTTAATGGTGATATTGATCCACTCTGGCCAGAAGCTCTCACTTTAGAAGGTCCACGGCCACGACCCCGCTGTTGCTGACTTAGGAACTTTGGAGGCCTACCCCGAGGACGTGAACTTACTGAAGAAGAAGAAACAGACGGTGCTACAGCAGGACGGACATTAACACCACTAGCTGTAGCGGATGAAGACACTGAAGAAGCAAGGGGCGTGAGAACACTTCCAACAGACTCTGAGGATCTTGATAAGCGACGAGACAACCGAGGAGAATTGAGTAAAGATTTGCCAGCAGAGGTTTGCGGCGACTGGATTTGCTGCTGATGACGTGGTGGTTGTAACTCATTATGGTCAGTTGAGCGAAGCCTTCTTCTGATATTAGAGTATCGGGAACTGCTAGCACCACTCTCTCCACCATCTTCGCCGATATCACTACTTTCCACTGTATCTCCTCCAAATAGCGATGGAGCCATCTCATCTTCGTCCATACTACTCACATCTCTAGCACCACCAACACTCTCCTCCTCCCCTTCATCATCCAGCCTCTGTTTCTTTTTCAGTCTGTAAATTTCCTTCTTTATTCGAATAAACTTTTTCTTTCGTGCGTTGAGATTCAACATGTTCAAGCTCTTATCCAGAATCTCTTGTAGCACACGAAGATGATCCTCAAAGCTCAAACCATGTCTTTCCTTGTCTTCCAGCACTTGCTCAATTTCTTCTGATAGTGTAGCGTCATCCACGATCTCTGGTAGATCATGATACTGAGATGGTGGTGTTTCGCTCATCACACCACCAGGTAGGAAACCTACGCGATCTTGGGTACGTTTCGCCTCTCGGAACACGATCCCACCCAACTCCTGCATTCGCGAAGCAGCCCGGTAAAATAGCGTGTCTTTGGAATTGTACTGCATACAGTTGTTGATCATTAATTCGAAGTCTGCCTGCAGATCATCAATAGTCTCGTACTCATATTCAAATATGTTCTTCCTCATGGTGGACAAGTCCATGGGTTTCTTGATAACAGTCAGGTAGTCAGGAACAAGTTCAGGGTCCACAGGTTGGGTGAATATTGACTGCGTATCTTTCATCACTAGATCGTCAATAATACTGCTTAGAAAATAATTGTAGGGCTGTATCCTCATATCCCATTCCTGACATCTGACATAAATTAGCTCCCGTTTCGTCTTTTCGCGCTTTCGAGTCAGTTCACACAAGAGACGTCCTTTCTCCAAGTCTTGGCGTACACGCAGTGTGTCTGCGTAGTTCTGCTTACAGTGTTCAGCCTATATTTAATAAACAAGACAATAATATAAGTATATTTCAAGACAATGGACAATTTTACAGCACTCAACCTTATTTAAAAAAAATATACCTCAGGAACATCCCCTTTTCGACTAGACTTGCATGCCGCGCTGGTGTTCGTAATTTGCAACCGTCGCAGCAAAGGTACTCCATTACGTGAACTTCGTTTAAGCTTCCAGTACGCCATCACACGTGCCATAAATGAATCTTTACGGCGAAAATTATATCTACTGGAGATTTGTGCAATTTTATCAGCAGATATTGTAGGAAGTAAAACCATTGGTGGGGCGCACCGCTTCTCTGCAAGCATTTTCCTAACATGCTTGAGTCGTTGATGCTCTGTGGAAGAATCCGTTTCTCGGTCCTAAAAAAATTCATAATTTGAAGTTAAGTATTGCTAAGATGGATAACGTTAAACTCAGTTCCGTTGCTATGCTGATTCAACTTACCGCAATGAAGTCTGCAGGTGCGTGAGCGGGGCACCATGCTTTCTTCTTGACGCCTCTTTCGCTGTCTGGGTCCATTCGCATGCACAATCCGGCTTGTTGAGCACAGGTTACATGGAATGCTAAAACAGATCAACAAAATAATCATTTTAATCATTCAGTCGTTATGAGCATCTATTAATCAAGTTTTCAACATTTCAACGTACCGGTGTAGCAGTTATTCTTGATACACTGAATACACGCACCCCGATTTTTCTGTTTACAAATGAAACATGTCAGTCTCCATCGGGCGGGAGGAATCGTGTTGATATTATCAATTGGTTCCAGGAAAACCTAATCAACGTAAAAAAAATCCATTAATACAATTTTAAAGATCACTCTATGATTCACCAAATGATTAGTCTTGACTTGAAATAGTTAAAATGTACAGCTTACCGTGTTTGCAAAGCACACCTCCGGAATCCAAATTGCACAAACGACGTGAGCCCATCGTTTGCACTCAGTCTGCTTAAACGCTCCACCCGCATTCGGGCAAAGAACACACTCTACAGGCCTTGAAGGGCTAAAGAAGCACCGACGACACAACCACTGACCTTCAGGAATGTACGGTACACCGTAACACTCCTGATGCACGGCTAGGTTGCACATGTCGCAAAATAAAATTGCATTGGCATTTTGACATTCCCCATCCATGCAGATGCAGCAGACAGCGTCATCGTCAATCAACGAACCCTGGTCCATGACAGAACTTTGGTAAAAGCTTTCCTTCTCCAATTTGTCCATGATCTCTTCCATGCAATTCGGAGTGATTGGTTGGAGACTATCTTTTGCTCGCTCCGCATTGACCAAGGCTAACCATGCGAGATCTTCCTCATCCAAGTCATACTCCACAATTTCCGCAAGCTCCTCAGATGTGCGTTCGATATACCGAATGTATGCATTGTTAGGCCGAGGAGGAGCATCATCCAGCTGGTAGTTTTCCAGTACCCTCACCACAGCTTCCGGCAGCTTCTTCTCATCTTTGGATTGTTGGTGCTTTAAAGATTTGCGAGATGATGTGCTAGGTTTCGGCGTTTCCCCGTTTTTGGTACCGTCTTGCTGTTGACTATTTTGTAACTTTTTAAGACTACGATTAGTTGACTTCCCACGACGTCCAGTCTTTCCTGTTGTAGTAATGCTGCTGCCAGACGCCTCCTGTGATGAACCCGGAGTTTTCAAGTCTTGGTCTAAATATCTTTCCCCATCCTTCGTACCATGCTGATTGTTTGTATATTTAGCGTCATACTCCTCCTGTTTAAAACAATGCCAATTAAAAAGAAAACATTAGAAACATTCCCAACAAAATATTAAATTTCACATGCATTTAAAAAAAGCTAGTTTCAAAACTCTACCTTATCAATACACTCCAATTCGCAATGGACGTCTAACTGTTCAGTCACTCCGTCGACTTCTATTTCCACAATATGTGGCGGAAGAATAACTACCGGTGGACTGGTGTCCACCGGCGAACTCTTTAGTAAATTCGATGGCATCTCTCACCACCGAAATCTTACCGCCACTAGCTTTCCCTTAGTGACAATAAGACCACACCGGAAAGTAATTACACAACTCTAGAAAATAACTTATCATGCTAATGCTCTGTATCATCAATTGCCTCATTCCAACTTCACAGCACTTTCGAACACAATCAATACTAAGCGCTACTCACGAACAAGACAAATTCACACAATTGTATTAAAAAGTCGTCTTCCTTTTCTGTGTGAAAGGCACAATCACAACACCACAAAGTTTGGCAGATGGAGCCGCAACAACTCAAAACTACTCCTGCGAATATCTTAAGGTTTTTCAATCATCCGAGCTCCAACACCGCTAATTGCTTAGTTGGTCTACGGAACAGCCACACGGATTCAAACTAGTGTGTTTTCCGCATTATAATTAGTAATTCTTACTGAATTTTCCCTCCTGAAAACTACTCCCACTCCAAGTTACTTTAAAAAATTAGCTTCAGACGTCAAAATGACGCTGGATATGACAACAATTTGATTGATCATCCATCTCACACCTGCAAACAACAGCAAAAAACCACACAGTACATTTAATCACACTGTCAATTAAACAAAAATCCGCTAATTAACGAATGTCAACCGAATTCTTACCTTGCTGTGCAGTTGTGTCAACAACTTTCAATTAAACTCCGATTCTCCGTCTTAGCATTTGACAAACGCACAATCACATTTCACCCGGATTTGATGAACAGTTCAGGTTACCAGGCTAACTGATAATTAGTGCTTCAATGAGTTAATCAGTTGCTCTCTATCGATCCATCAGTACTTGCAAAATATCCTGTTCAAATCTCCGATCCTCTTCGTTCTGCTGATTCCGACGACTGATTTGTTTTCACTAAAATATTTTCACCATCTACAAACACAAGCGAAAAAAAGGGTTATGAGAATTTTGTGACGAGAGGAGAGGGAGACGGGGAGAGAGAGAGAGAGAGACGGAGAAGTGTATATATCGAGAGAATTGAGAGTGTTATGTTTTCTACGAAAATTGGTGGAAATGCATGGAGAGGAATAGCGAGTAGGAAGAAGCAGTTTTTGCCGTGCATTTACAACCTATTTGGTAGTTTGGTAGTTACAGAGAGAGAGAGGAAAGGGTTAAAAAAGCATGGAAATTGGGGAGATGCGATTCTCGCACATCTTGCCTGTGTTTTCCATCGAGAGAGCATCTCCGATCTAGTCTCCTTCGCTCCACAATAGCTGGTATGGCTGATGATGTGATGATGATGATAATTTTGTTGTGGTTATTCGTTCGTTGTGCAGGGTCAGTACTATTAAAAGAGAGACGGAGAGGCAACGACATTTATAAATATAGTGAGAAGGAAAACAGTCAGTCAGTAACATAATTTCGATCTGTTTGAGAGACAGTCACCTGAGAGCGGGCACAATCTTCACGGGATGGTCAGCAGAGGGCAGCAGTAGTATTGCCTATTCGGCGTCCGATGATGATGCTTTTTAGAAGCGTTAAAGTCGCTAGAAATTAGTTAATTATAATGATTAATTGTACAGACTGCAATATGGAGATTAATTGGTAGAGCTTTGATTATAATCACAGGTTTGTCTCAAAACACAAAAATGAGGAAGCATTTGGTATTCAGCAGAACCTAAACCTACCATTTTTATAGCATCGATGAATGACCAATATGAAAAGAACAATTGACATTGTTTCAAGTTATAATGGACATTGAATTAGGAACAATTATTTTGAGCAATTAAAACCGTCTCCAAAAACAAGAAAAGCGTTTCATTAGTCTCAATTCTCAACCACACCAATTTTTTAGACTGGTCTCTGGTCTAGCAAGTTGTCCGGAAGCGGAATGTGAAAGAGATGGAAATGGGAAATCAAGGTAGTCAAAAATTCGAGGGATTAGTTTTGGGGCAAATTGGACTGTTTGAAATGAGCTCTAATTCCTCATCTTTTAGATTTTGCAATGGTTAGTAGAGGCTAGAGGCGATAAAAATTGACAACTCAGAGGAGCAGCAGAAGGATTGCTGTGTTGTGTTGTGTGGATAGGAAGAGTGGAGTAGAGTGAAACAGGTATGATTTGATGGTAGGCGAAGAAGAAAGAAGAACACGTAACAATACAGCAAGCAATACAACAACAACGTTGTCAAAATCCCCTATCAACTCTCTATTGTCATCTGGACTGGACAGTCGTGAAAGGTTTCTTGCACTCTGTTTTTTAACCGGCTACTTAATTAACTAATTGTTCGATCTGGGAGCTGCAACTGAGCATAGTAACGGAACATCAGCTGAGGGAAAGGGTACGTGATTAAATTAATTAGGCTTACAGTTAAATAAATGCTGAATATTGAAACAGATAACCAACTATTTTTAATGTCTAGGAACAAGATAATTGCAAATGTTTTAATTTCGATGTGCTAATTTTTTTGCAAACAGGGAAGATCTAAGCCGCCCATTATTTGCCCATTCGAGGAAGAATTTTTTCAGCTGTTTTCGCAGCTAGTTGTAGGCTGTGTTGTGTAAGTATTTTGTCTTCCACGTCCACAATCCACTCTAACATCGGAATCGAGAAAGGTCAGTCACCGGTCATTTATTAGTGAATTTTAATGTGTAATTAATGTTTTTAAGCAAATATTTAGAATTAGTAAGTGTGATATCTCTACAGTTATTTTGCGGACATGCTGTAGTCCCCAGTTTTAACGTACCCGAGTGTAGTTGATTGAGTTAAATGCAAGATTAAGACTGACTGAGACACTGAGATCAGGATTAGTTAACTTAATTATTTTGTAAAGCTTGAAGCATGATATAACTGAATAATGTGAACAAAGGCAAGGCATTTGCATGTGAATGCAGAAAAGAATGGAATTTTAAAAAAATGAATGTTGTCCATGTTAACTGTAAATTGAAATTAATCTATATTTTGTGAATTCTGATGAGTTTTGTGTTTTACACGCGGCCTACTTGGCTTTCAGTTTGTATTTAAGATCAACGACTTTTAACGTTACAACTGCCAAGCTCCTTACTGCTGGCTGTCGCTATGCGTGTTTTTCGGCTAAACTAAATTATTTTTATTTGTTACATTGTTTTATTTGAACAAAGGAGTGTTCCGGGAACCGTTATTTCTGTTGCCATATTCTGTACGAGATGCCACGTTTATATATTATTATGCTTTTTTGTCTTGTGTGATTTTATCAGTTTTGTTCACATGTTTGTGCATGTCGATCAGTGCCCGATTCTCAGATTATTTTGAGTTTCTCTGATGACAGAGCTTATCAGCCGACATCATCTGCTCCCCAACGGTCAACAGGAACGAGTGCATCTGTTGGATTCCATTGTTTCATATCCTGTTGGTTTTTACAACATTCTTGTTTTTTTGCTTGTAGTTTGCTTGTTTTAGAATATTTAATAAGTAGGAAGTAGAGTTAAAATAGCATAGTTTAGGCATGAAAGCTATGCTGCTTGAGTTGAATTTAAAACTCGGAATTAGGCTGTTAATTGAGTAGTTACCTAGGTACGGTCAAATAAGCGTGTATGTGTATGGGTTTTTGATAATCGCTAATTCGTAATAATTTAGAACTAAGCCAACTAATTGGTATTGGAATAGTCTCTTTTATATTGTAATTTTAGAAATATTGTGTTGGGGGTTGGCACTAATGATAATACATTTATATGAATAGGATCAACAATTAACTCTTCTTCTTGCTGTAAGCCGAGCGATGTCGTCCTCTACAACGTTTACGGTGGCCACCGTCGATACAGGTCACGAGGACATGATTGTGAGAAAAAATCTAGAGATAGTTAACTATTTTCAATGAAAATTTTTCATTCTCAAATTAGTGCTAGAACTTATATCTGAATTTATTTTCGCAAATAGCACGATGCCCAAATGGACTTTCTGGGAACGAAACTGGCTACCTGTTCCTGTGATAAGACCGTACGTGTCTTTGACGTGAATATCAATCATGGAAGTCAAACTTTTGTTGCTGAACTTAAAGGGCACGAGGGACCTGTAAGTTAATATATGGCTGCGATATTTTGTGTCTATTCACAATTCATAATTATTCTTTTAAACTGTTATGTTATCATTGCACTTTTAAGGTTTGGCAAGTAGCTTGGGCGCATCCTCGTTACGACACTTTGTTGGCTTCATGTTCTTATGACCGCAAAGTTATTATCTGGAAAGAATCTACGGAGATCAAGCCTGATGGAAAGAAAGTGGTGAAATGGGATCGGTCTTTTGTTTACGATGGGCATGATTCATCTGTAAATAGTGTTTGTTGGGCACCTCCAGAATGGGGTCTCATGTTAGCCTGTGGTAGCTCGGATAACAGTATCACTGTCTTGTCATGGGTCAACGATCGGTGGGCTGCTCATAAAATTCCTAATGCTCACACGGTATGTTCATGCACTATTGGGTGATACTGTTAAGTAATTTATTGTTACACAACAAAATGTTTTACCATGATTTTTAATAATGTCTTTTAGCTTGGCTGCAATGCAGTTTCTTGGGCTCCAGCACAGGCACCTTCCTTTGATAAGACGAATGAGGTGCAAGCAATAAAACGCTTTGCTTCTGGAGGGTGTGATAACCTTGTGAAAATCTGGCGCTATTTGTAAGCATTTTTGAACAGTCATTTTTGTAACCAATTTAGATCAGAGTAATTTAGTTTTGTTTTACTTCACAGGGAAGAGACTTCTGAGTGGATTGAAGAAGTGAAGCTAGAAGGACATTCTGACTGGGTTCGTGACGTCGCATGGTCACCAGCCGCTGGCCTTACCAAAATGAAGATTGCCTCGTCATCACAAGATCGTCGTGTTATCATTTGGACTAACAAAGAAAGCGATGGGATTAGCTGGACTCCAGAACCTCTGCATGTTTTTGACGATGTTGTGTGGCACGTTAGCTGGAACTTTGTTGGGGATGTTTTGGCTGTTTCTGGCGGCGATAATCAAGTGAGGCCATGGAATTGTTTTGAATAAATGATATGTGTAGTCATTCAAGCTTATGGACCGATCTAAACAATGCTTTCATTTTGTATTACTCCAGGTCAGCCTATGGAAGAAACGAGAGACAGATAGCTGGGAATGCATCAGCGACTCATCAAAATCTTGTATTCAAAATGAACAGAGAACTTTATAGAAATGGGCCTACTCGTAGAGCTGCTTTCGTAGCATCATGTGTTACTACTTTAATTTGCAATTATCTACATTCAGGTTTACCTCGTGTTAATTAAGTTTATTCCTCTTCGGGTAAATTATATTCATTTATATCATCACAGGTAGATTTATTTACTCAGGCGTCCTCTAATCTTTGTGAACATCTGTAACATTTCAAAATGTATCTTTATACAGTGCGATTATTGTAACTTATACACCTTGCATAAATGTAATTTCTTAAATCTTGTTCATTATTTTTTCCTACAGATTTCAGAATAGTTTTGATTATCTTTTTAATTTAATTTAAATACTTTCAAATTCGTACGAAAAAGAAAACGATTGCACTGGGAGCTAACGGTGAAAATATATCTTAGAATCAATCAATAATGAACCAATTTGTGTAAAATAAAACGATTCTCAGCGGTAACGTAAACGTAATACAGAAACCAGAAATAAACTTCATCATAATATTTTAAACAATATTAATTATCTCGCTTATCATTCATCATTCTTTTTCTGACAATATATGGACAAAGTAGCATGCAAGTGTTCCTAATATACTTCATGTTTGTTGACAGCTAACTTGACATTCGTCCAAGGAATCTAGAATATAAAATGTTATGACAACTAGCTAGGAAAATAGATTTCATGTTAGATTTCCATGTTTGGATGTGTGTTCCTAGATATGAGTCTCAATGGGTGCATATATAGTATACATACATACCTGATATTGAGTTCCAGGGAAATAGCTGTTGTTATCGGTATTGGTTTCCATGGTTCCTGAGATGGCAAGAGGGAATGAAAAATGCACCATTAGCATAGAGAAAGTAGCAGTAGAAAGTTTTATACTTTTAGAACAATAATATTGTCCTCGAAATACCTTTTTCACATAATGTCGAGTTTACTGAGTGGTATTTAATCAATTAATTAGCCTTAATTAGCCAACATTAAAATTCATTAGAATAATCAAGCAGCTAACGAGAGGTATTTCTTGTCAATAAGTTGAGCTAAAACTGAAAGCTTTCCAGGGTAAACAAAATGTCTCAGGCTGCTAATTTTTATAGAATAATAGTTGACGATTAGGTGCATGAAAAATTGCAAACGTGCATTGTATTAAATGAAAGCAGATAATTTAAAAAAACAAGTGATACTTGCAGAATGGGTTTCTTTGACAAAATAGTTGGCTTACTTGGCCTTCGTCGGCGAGAAGTGAACGTTTTGGTTGTGGGGCTAGATAACAGTGGAAAGTCTACTCTTCTTAATCATTTTAAAACGGAGGAAACCAAGTCCAACGAGATTGTCCCCACAATTGGATTCAATGTAGAAAAGTTTCAAAGTGAGTTCTTATTTAAGAAATAAAATTCATGGCTTTTGTTTTATGGACTTATTTTCAAACTCTGGTTTTTCTCTGCGATTTAGATAAAAACGTGGGATTCACCGCGTTTGACATGTCTGGCCAAGGGAGATATCGTAGCTTGTGGGAACACTATTATCGAGACTGCCAAGGGATAATTTTTGTGATAGACTCTAGTGACAAGTCAGTAGTTAAATTCATTTGAAAATACCAGCCTACTACTTTAACTAATCATTAAGATTAGCTTAACTTATCATGATTGATACTGTTTGTAGGCTTCGGTTTGTCGTGGCAAAAGATGAGCTGGACACGCTTCTTCAGCATCCAGACATTTCCAATCGTCGAATTCCAGTTTTATTCTTCGCGAACAAAATGGACGTGAAGGAAGCCATGTCAGCAGTGAAAATTTCAGCAGCACTTGGTCTCGACAGGATATCAAACAAACCGTGGCATATATGCGCTAGTAACGCTATAACCGGAGAAGGACTTCAGGAAGGTGTCGAGTGGCTTACAGGTCAAATTTGGGAATATGTTGACCGTCGTCGATGAAAAATGGCAATCAACATGAGTTACAAACTATAGATAATTTACTAAAGTGGCCCTCGAATTGAATGTTGATACGATGAACTATATGCATACCTATTCGAAATAAAATCCTTCCTTTAATTAAATTAATTGATTATATTTAAACTCTTAGCAGATCTACTTATTTCATTATAAATTATTATGCATATATGCTCTTACCAAACTACGTGTATGATTAATAAATATTATGTGCAATATCATATTATGCAAAATAATTATAGTTTGCGGTTACACTGATTTGTTGTTTCTAAAAAACAGTACGCAATATATTTCCATTCTTTTTAAAAATGAATTAAAATCTCTCCAACATATTTAGCTTTTTATTTCTGCATGCAATCACAATACCACTTAACACATGAAACTCATCACGGTGGCTAAGAGTGTGTAATAATTTATAATAAATAAATATTTTCCAACCTCCAAAGAGATCGTAATAGTAGGGGTGAATAAAAATTATTTTATGACATGATACTTTTCGGGGTTAATCTGAAGTTTGGTTGTCGCGATTAGGGTACTTGGGATATTTGCTGCCCACAGGTCGGGCATAGAATTCACTTCCTTGATCTGCAGAGTGCGAATGATCAGTTTTGCGCTTAACGCCACGGGAACCGCCCTCCCCACGAGAACCGCCGTCCCCACGAGAACCGCCCTCCCCACGAGAACCGCCCTCCCCACGTTGCTGCTCCGGATAGCGGTTATTCTGATGACCACTGCTACCACCACTGTTGCCACTTCCTCCCTCTGCTGCTGAGAATGGCCGAGGATTACGATAATGCTGTTGACCTTGACCGCCCTGTCTATTGTGGTTTCGGTAATGATTTCCATGACCACCGTATCCTCTGTTGTTGCCATAAGATCCCTGCGATTGCCTGTAGTGATTTTGATACCCACCGCCACCACCACCACCCTGATTCCTGTCGTGTTTACGAGGAGCATAGTTCTCCAAAATTGGAGGAGTTGTTTGCTCCCTATCATCCCGAAAAGCGGGATCAGCGTCCGTGTAGCGTCCTGCTATCTCCGGTACCGACATAATGTACGCCATAAACTCTTCTTCAGTGGCCCATGGTCCTGTAGAATTAACGGAGGAATCATCATCAGTCTGTCGATCTGCTTCAGAATCCCCAGAAACGGATGTGGACGATTCTGTTGTTGACTCTTCGGAAAGTCGTGGTTGCTTTATCTGAGTGGGATTCATGGCGTTTCCTGTCCTTCAAGTAATACTTGTTTGACAATCACAGTCTACAGAAACAAATGACAAACAAAAGCAAGTAATTATTTTCTACTCTGTCCATTAAGGATTCATCCATAAGTCATCACTTTATTTCAACTAGTATTATTTAAGATCACTTACGGTATTTGGGCAATCCTCGCACTTTTTGGCGACACGTGTAACCACACTTCTTGGAGTAAAATAATTCACAATATTGAAACAATTTTAAATAAACTAATTAATTAACTTCCAACACATGATCACAGGCAATAAATGAAATTTCCAACACAAGACCACCACTCATCTGTGAAAATTATCGACGAATACTTTGATTTTATTGACAGGGACGGTTGCTCGTAGAAACCCACTACAATCTTTGGCTCAGGTCATTTGCTTCGGGTCATATCAGCACGTGTACACGGGAGGGCGGAAATAAATGGATTTTACTATGTAGTCCTTTCCAATTCCCAGTGCTCTGATTGAGTTTTTCCAACAACGCGAGTCCTCTCACAAGAACCCATCACTATTCAACTCTACAGTATAGAAAAGCTAACAATTAGCAAGTGCAACGTGAGGTCAAAGTTCATTAGCCTTTTACCTCTGTCTCCTCCAATCAATCAACAGACCAAACAAGCAGATCAGAGATCTCCACACTGATCATCACTCACAGATCATTGTGTCGGTAAATCAATTGTTGTTTCATTCGAGCATCACCACCAAAACTCAGCTCACTAGCGGGATACCCCCAAATTGACATTGCATGTTGCATTGTTTAGATCAGAGTGGTAGCGGGTAGCGTGAACTTCGGTATCTCACCAATTCACAGCGGTCACCACTCACGTCAGTTGGTCTAGGTGGCGGAGGATTCCATGGATTTAAGGTGTGGGTTTTGCATCTTGGGTGGCAAGAGATGGTGGGAGTAGGCCGCATGATATTTTGGTGAGGGGATAGCCGACGTGTTGTATGTAGCTGACGCGCATGCCATATGATAAAGGGTTGTTGTTGATGATGTGAGAAAGCAACAACATTGCAGCAGAGTCTGCTGAGCAACCAAACCAAACCAAACCAGCGAGACAGCGTGATATAGACTTTTTCTTTGTAGCTTTTTCATTCCATTGCTGTTGCTGCGAACGAAGCACAACAGATGATTTTTTTGTGGTCAGGAAATAATTTGGGATTAGATTTAATTGAGGTGGTAATTTGTGTGAGTTGTAAGAAAGAAAAGAGGGAAGTCAATTAGTGGAGGCCCTGGAGTTGTTGTGTAGACAGGAAGTGAAAAGATGAGTGGAGTGGAGTTTGAGGATGACAGGGACTCGTGTGCCTTTTACAGGTTCACGAGAGGGGATATTGACGCGGTGAACGCTACTAGTTGGTACGATAAGTTTAAGGATATTAGTCCTAAAACGAGGCTGTTGCCGATACCACCGGAAGTGCTGAAGTATTTGAAGTCGGATGGGATGGTGATGCCTCAGAATACTCATACGACGGCTCATCTGAATCTTAAGAGAGATTCAAGTGGTGGAGGGACCAG
>JAQIXX010004950.1:0-15005 GCA_034700605.1 Willowsia nigromaculata
CTTCGCATTTTTATATATTGTTTTATTTAGCCTGATGAAGCAATTCCATTGAAAGCGAAACGCGTAGCTTGAATAAAATATCAACATTTTCAACAAATGCTTTACTGTAACTAATTGATTGTCATTGAAGTTTGGAGTACTCCGTCATCTAAACTCTGCCCATATTTTGGTTACCTCGTCTTATCATAAGCTTGGCTGTATCAAAATGTAATTAGCTTCTAGGCGTGGCCATCTACTTTGATATTCATAAAGGTTGGCATGAGACTTCAGCACGAAACCCATACATGTGCGCATTGCTATATAGGCGATTTGTATTGCAAAAGAATTGGCATTATCCAAGTAAGCACTAAGTATTCAATTTGTTTGGTCGAAGCATATTACGAAATGACTGGGTATCGATCATTTTTGTATCATGAACTTAAAAGTATCCATATTGGCTCGGAATAATAACTTGATTGGTAGTCATACGGAGCTAGCTGTTGGAGGGTTACGTTGTAATTTTGCTTTCTAATTATCCAATATTAACTGACTATATGTGGGTTTGGGGTGAACATAAAGGTTAAAGTTTCAGTATAAAATTATTTGAAATTTTCATTGAAAAACAAATTATCAAACCAGGAAATTGTCAAATTGCAGAAATTTTTAACCATTAAAAAAATTCGTAAACTTTTGTTAGTATCTGATCAAAGCTCCTGTTTACCAAAATTTGTTCCGAAATCTCGAATCTTTGCAGTACTCACTATTAGTGAAAAGATCAGTAAATAAATAATTTGGTTTGTCTAATTTCGTTTCTCGGGCCTTAAAATCAAAATACGTGAACTAGTGTACATACCATTCAACTGCAAAGACAGGAAATAGCTCATAAGGCAAGTAATATAGTTTTTAAACTTACACGATTATAATTTTTAAGCCAATTTGCGTTTGCTTGTGTAGAATATGCCAATTATTCTAATATGTTAAATATAAGTAATTGAAGTTTCATGTATTGATTGAAGTTACAGACAGTTAAGACGACTGTCTCCATTTAGCAATTAAGTTCACACTTTATTGTAGCGTGCTCTCAGCACCTAATCTACCTGTACTCTCTCTGTCCACCTCAGACCAAGTCAGACTCTTGTATAATTCACACCTTTCTTCCTATTTACTTATGTTAAATAAATACCTATTCTGAAGGCAAAGAATCCATGTAAGTCTCAGCATCATTTTGTATTGCAACTCTTGTTCATACACCACAGCTTGAAATTAAAAAATGAGTCCTGTCTCTCTCTTGCCCTTTTATAAGTCAAATACTAAGTTAAGGTATGTGAGATCAGGCTGTTTTCACTGCGGTAGAAATTCAAAAGAATCTTGATTAGTTGTTCAGGGTTTACGTGATACACCATCTTTAATTGTATTTAGCGCAAAACTAAAGTTTTTCGTTTTCCGTTAAGACAATTGGAAAGAAGTTTCATGCAAGAATTTACAAATGCTCTGTGTGAAAAATTTTATGCTAAGGAACATGCAACATGCTTTATTAAAGCATTTTAATGTCTAAAATGATCAAGAAGATAGAAGCATCTCTCACTTATTTGTATTCGTCCTCGCAATGTAGGTTCGGGAAAATGAAGTAAACTATTGCTTTCTCTGACGTCAACATTTTCTCCAGAACCACATAGACCATCAATGTTACAGGATCGAATAAAGGTTTATGTACTATGCAGTAAAACTAATGGGTCCATTATCACAGCATTGTAAAATCGTCAGGATATTGCACACTTCTCATAATTCATTTTGCATGTGTATCAGTACTGCTTCTTCCCCATCGATCCACAGAAATAACGCCAGGAAGTTCAGTAATGATTTCTCTGACGTGACCATATGCAAATAAGCAAAAAAGAAAGTAGAAAAAGTATAAATTAAAAATTAGACCTGCAAGACACAATTTAAAGCCAATAACCATCAACATTCATAACGTACTAAATTTTGCTTTGGTTGACTATTAAGTCGATATTATCATATTGACAATTGAATGTTTTAAATCCAAATATATAATTTCATTAGAACCCCAAGCTTCTAGAATTTTCTATTCAATCACCTTAAATGCTATACAAAAATTGTTTAATTCATTATGCTCTAATGAATTAAAATACTCCCAATATTGTATGGATATATGTATTTCCTGAAAGGTTAAACTTTTGAAAACTTACATTAGGTCTCACACCTAAAAACACAAAATGGACGGCAGAGTAACAAATAACAAACTCACCTCTATCCGAAAAAAAAAATTTGTAATACGTAATAAAATAATTTAATAAAATATAAAAGTAAAAGTTGGTATGGTTTCATTTATTCTAGCAATTCAGTTCTGGAGATACGCTGACAATTACTGAGTTCTTGTAGTCATAGAGACTAAGAATCCAATCAAAACTGAAAAAATTACGAAAGGTAAGAGTAGTTATATTTTGTCATCAAATATATTTGCACACCATAGAAATTCAGCATTACTTAATCTACAAGGAAAATACGACATCCACAATAATATTCTGCAAAACAGTAAATAGAATTTTAAAAAATTCCAAAAGGCTTCATGATTTATAAATGCTATGACTTGAAAAATCAAGTCGAATATTGATTTCTTTGACGTAAGAACTTTGAATACATTGATATTCTTTTAAGAACGCAATATTTGTGAGGGGTGCCTTTCCCCAATTCTATTTTCATTAGATGCCGCCTTCAGAAGTGCAATATTGTTTTTGAAAGGAAAACACAATAATAAATGTTTGATATATGAAGAACGGCTAGCATAATGACTTGTTGGGTTAGGTTAAAGGATTAAGAAAATACTTTTAGAACTTTCATTTGCCATCCTGTAATGAATTTACGGATATTAATATGTTACATCATTTCCCAGATCTGAAAAATCACAAATTTTTGCATATCTCGTATAATTTCAAAACAAAGTTATGGTCGTTGTTACTGCTATTTTTATTGCAATTTTTTCTGAAGAAGAGGAAAATGAGGTTTTTGGTGGTGGCAAAATTGAAAATTATTGTCGAGATGAGTAAAGATTTTAGCAGATAGTTTTTTAATGATCAGAAATTACGACACAAACAAATGGCACAAAAAAGTCAGTAAAAATGGTATGCTGCTTCTTGTGTCGTCATCGGTCATGCCAATTGCTGGGTTCTCGTAAGTAATTTTTTCATGGTGGAACATACCATCTTAAGAAGAAGCTGATCAAAGAATTTATTGCTAAAATTTATTGCACCAATCCAGTAAAGTTAATGACATTCATTCTACTAGTCATAAGAAACGCAGATTGGACATTGGTTCTTGTAGATTTTAACAAATTATAGCATAATAAACACAGAAGATTGACTTAAAAGGTAAAAGCATGATAATAAATGCAAATATCATTGTCATTTCAAAACTATATTGTAAGGATTAATATAGTCTGGATTGTTAAGCGGAAGCTCTCGATTTTTCCTCTTCATCTTAAAGTCTGCTAATATTTTTAATACTCAGAGCTTTAGAGTTAATACCCAATAAGAAATGAGTTTTCACTAAAAATCTTCTGATCATAAATTGTAATCTTTTTTATGACAGATCGTTATATTTGGTAGAATTTTCTTCCACCAACAAAATTTACATCAAAAACATAATTAGCGTAGGTTGTATCAAAATGTTATTAGCTTCTAGGCGTGACCATCTAGTTCCATATTCAAATATTTTGGCTTGAAATTCCCGCACGATTCTATGCCTATACACACTGCTTAATGACCGATTTGTATTCAATTTGTATTGAAAATATCGAAATTTGTAATGAACCCAAGCTAAGCATTAAATATTCCATTTGTTCAGTCGAAGCAATAAGATATCCATCATCTTCATGTAATGAAAATGCTTGAAAAAATGAGCTTGAAAAATATTTATTAGCTCAGGCTGATTACTTGGGGATAGTCGAACGAAGATAGATCTTGGAGGATCTTGCTGTAACTGTGCTTTCCTATTAACCGTTATTAACTGAATATGTGTGGGTTTGGGGCTTAAAAAGTTAAAATTTCAGCATTGTACTTTTTTTTAACTTTCCTTCAAAACCGAATCCTAAAACCACAGAATTGTCATATTGCGTTGATTCCTGGTCAAAGTTGTATCTCAAAATTAACTCCTTAATCTCAAAAGTTGACATAACGCAGTATAAAGAAAAGTGTACAATTTATTCTACGCTGCGCTACCAAATTTGATTATTTTAACACTACCTTGTCGTCCAAAGTGGTTACTTTCAGCTGCATAGACATTGGGGAAAGCGCGAGAGGTAAATATTTTTTAAGCTAATACCAATATCCGGGCGTGGCCATCTAATTGGATATTCATATACCTTGGATTGAAATTCCAGCACGAAACCCATGCCTATTTGTATTGCTGTATAACCGATTTGTATTCAATTTGTATTGAAAAAAATCGAAATTTGTAACTAATCCAAGCTAAGCATTGAATTGAACGTTGGCTTCTAGTTCCAGCCTCAAACTCACACCTTAATCTATAGCTATGTAACCAAGTAGATACGGGTATGTTAAAAGATTGAGATTTTAATTATTTTAAGATAAACAATAAATATTCGATTAAATTAGGCAACAAAATTGAAATTCAACAAGATATCAATCATAATAATCATTTAAAATAATGAGTTTTAAAAATATCGATTTTCGCTCATGCTAATTACTTGGTGGGTTTTCTTACATAGCTAGCTGTCGGAGAATCACGGTGTAACTGTGCTTTGTTTTAACGAATATTAACTGAATGTACACATATTTTTGGGGAAAAATAGCAAAAATTTCAATGTCCTTCTGATTTGAACGACCACTGAGTTTAAACTCAACAATCACAACTACTGCGTACTTCTGTGGCTTACTCGTAGCATAAAATATATTCAAAACAAAAACAAACATTCGTAAAATTGTTTATGTTAGTGATCAAAGTTGTTTTCTCGAATGTTACTCCTACATTTGACCGTTTGCATTACCTACCATTAGTACTCATAAGAGTGCATAATTTGTCTGGTTTGTCTATACTCGTTTTTCAGGCTACTAAGGACACATTTGCTGGACAATACTTTGGACTAGGGCACATTACAATCAACCGCATACCCATTGGGGAAAGCTGATAAGGTAATTTGTTTATTATTTTTACCACAAACCAATTGTTTTACGTACTTGGGTTTTCTTGAAATCAGAATGGCTCTGGTCTTTTTATAAGTAATCACATCAAATAATATGTATATATGTGGGGTCAGGCTATTTGGGTTACGTAATTAT
The DNA here is from genome assembly GCA_034700605.1 of Willowsia nigromaculata. Taxonomy (NCBI): domain Eukaryota; kingdom Metazoa; phylum Arthropoda; class Collembola; order Entomobryomorpha; family Entomobryidae; genus Willowsia; species Willowsia nigromaculata. Next base: position 5,295 of record JAQIXX010004950.1, read on the forward strand.
TACAGAAGAAAAGTCAAGGTTAATCACATTTTTCAGAATTTACATTGAACGTCATATTATTTTGGCCTGCGTTGAGTCCAACAAAGGAGTTTTTGGTTTCCTGGTAACGTAACCGGGTAGGATTTTTATGTGAGAATATCCAAATCCTCCGCATTAAATATTTAACTCCGCTAAAGTCGAATGCCTTGGTAAAAGATTTTAATGCTTAAAGTGATAAGTAGATAGATGCGTCTCTCACTTGAATCGTACTTGCATTTGATTCTAAAATATATATTTTTAAAAATAAGATGTAAATTACTGATTTTTCCTACGTCAAAACTTTCTTCAGAACAATCAAATTTAAAAAGATTGAGTATTCTGTTATCTACCAACTAAGTAGTAAACTTATAAGCCATACAAAACCATTATAAAATGCGGGGTGACAGTTTAATTTAGTTTTATTTTAAATTGAGTAATAGACGCATGTAAAATTTCACATGCTACCACAACACTTTTATCAAATTTAAAGAGAACTGCACATGAAGTATGTTTCTTCGTTCATCCTTAACCATTTACACATGAACACATATAAGCACAGAGAAATTCACACGCGACAACATAGATATCTCATACGCTCCTTACTTACATAGAAAGTAACCCTCACTAGAGAGCACATATGAATAGAAAGCGATTATGATCATTTTTTACATGTACGTGTGGATATATGGCTAACACGAGACAGGAGATTAAATTATGGATTTTTATCGATGCCAGTGTTGCAAATCAATATTTTTGTAAACAACGCTATTAGCATCAACGCGTAGCTTAATAGCTTGTATGCCCTTTACATGAACTGAGTTTCCCAGAGTTTCATTCCATACGGCAGTAGCATTTCTATATAATCGAGTAGAGATGGTGATAATTACCCAGGACAAAGAATTAAATATTCCATTGATTTTTTCGACGCAATTGTACATATATCATTATACCATGGCATTATTTCACAGATTTTTTCTATGCTTCTTTATCCAATTTCCTCTAATGAAAGCTAATATCAAATTATTTGTATCTCCACAATTAAAAGTTGTATGAGAAACAAAATGAATAGTTTTTCCACGCTTATCACGATTTAGAATATAATTTGGGTTGCATGACATTTCACAATGCGTATTATATCATTGGAAAATCCTGACTTTAAAAAGATAACCTCACTGGAATTAAGAAGCAGAAGAAGAATTAATAGCCCATGAACCTGATCACACACATGAACCATATATATTAATTTTTTGACCATCGTAAGACACCATTTAAAGTCGACACCTATCAACAGGCATAACTTTATGAATGCTGCTTTTGTTTATTTCGATATTGTAATTTTAAAAAAGGCACGTCTTAAATACAAATTTATTATTTTATTGGAACGCCAAACTTTTAAAACTTCCAATTAACACCTTAAATTCTACTTGAACATGCAGTATTAGCAGGTCTAAATAAACCGATTTGGTTACGTAGTCAAATCTCTTGCCAACTAAAACATCGTACTCCAAATAATGAATACGGCGAGGAACCTATCACAGCTTCATATTTGGACTTCAACCGTAACTTACTAGGTAAGTACCTGAGGTGTCAGGAAAGTTAGGTATGAAGCTATATGACAATAGGAAGATTAATTCATGCTGATTTTAATAACGTTCTCCTTGTTCTGTAAAACGCATATTTCGAATTTGGAATTTAAAATCGGCTATTTACATGGCGCGCGCACTGGAAACAAAGAGCAGTTGAAGCACCTTAAAGGGGTAAACAGGTGATCTTAAATTACTCACCAAAGCTTGAGATGTGCGTTTCCCAGAACAAGGAAAACGGCAATGAAATCAACATTAATTAATCTATCTCTTGTCATATAGCTTGATAAGTAACTCTCCTGACACCCCAGGCAGTTATCCAGTAAGAACATCGTTTATATTTGGCACAATATCTTGGTCTGTGCTTGAATATGCTAGGGTCTCCAGACTATGAAGTAAACAAAAATTATTTATATTATTACTTGATTCTTTTTTGCTCACTCTTAGCAACTCATCATGGGAAACTTTGGATTCCTCACAGTTTACCTGGTCTTAATTAAATGCCAAATGGGATGGGCCACTCTGGAAGTTGAAAGTCCATGTGACATCCCGATATTTCGAAAGTCGTTTGAAACGCTTCTTCACATTCTTGATTCTGGAAATGAGGCTTTTGATGTGATTATCTGGGATTTGCAGCTCTACCAGTGCAAATTTTCATTCCGAAATTCCCGCTCCATGTTTTTTCGGGATTACCCATTTGAAATTGATTACGAACGGTTTCCTGTAAAATATCACCCACACAGCCATCTTGTTATTGCCAATTTAACTGCTCTTATGTTGGCTGAATACTTTTTCATGCAGCACTCGACCATAGTCGTAGTTCCACTCAAGGAGGTAACAGGAAATGTACCAGTGGTTAATACGTTTTCCTCTAAAAGGAGAAATTATCCTGCAATTGTGTTAGCGCTCTATGTAGGTAATGCAACCGACCGCTTTCAGGTGTTCTACGCATTCGTTTGCAACGGATACTGCATTCAGAGTGAAAGCAGTGGAAAAACGAACTCAGAGTTTTATCATTCCATACAAAATCCCAAACTTTTGCATAGAATGTTATACAAAAACGGAAACCAAAGGAGTATTGAGGTGCAAGTTTCCGCATTTAGGGCAAACAATTTGCTTGCTACTTGCTCGGATAAATCACGATCTCCTTCAAAATATTTCATGTGCCACAAACAAATCCTGGTAATTGCAGAAATCCTAAAACTACACAACTTTTCTCTAAACAAAGATTTGTGGAAATACACTGGGGAAGCATTATTGGATAGATTTTTAACCAAACAATACGTAAGCCTTGACACGGCGTATAACAATTACGTAAATTTTCCCTACAGGAAGCTTGCAGGATTTCGCTTTTCCCAATACATGGCCATGGAGATGGTGTACTGCATGGTTGAATCAAAAACAGACGTGAACTCCAGCATTGACTACTCCCCGTGGATTACTCCTTTCGATCTTGAAACTTGGATACTTTCAGTCTTGCTCTTTGGTGGATTAATCGCAATCTCCAAAAATGTGAACTCAAATAGAAACGTAGTTCTCAATTTCATAAACAGAAGCAATGGTCAATCACATTGTGAGTCTAGAAAGCCTTCTCACAAAGCAGTGCTCATATGCTTACTTTTCATCGATTTGCTTTGGTTGTTCATTTCCACGTTTTTCGGAAATGAAATTTCGTCCGTTTTAGCAGTTCCGGTTCATCCAAGGCTTTACCAAACATTTTCAGAAGTGCTTGATTTTGGATACAAGATTTTGTGGGAGTCATTTTTAAATGCACCATCGGACCGTTTTTATGAGGATTTTAAGCAACGGGGAATGCTAAGCATTATGAACTCAAGCTTTCACATTACCAATCAGTTATCATACCAGGAGACTGCATTCTATTTATCCGGAAAATTTGTGAAACTTTTGGAGTCAGTTTTTGCATCCGAATTTCTACTTTACAATAAGTTATTGCGTGAACACGAAAACTTTAAGGATGCTGAGTGCTACAAGTTACCTGAAGTGATTGATGTGCGTTCTTGTTATTTGGAAGTGTACACAGTCAATATGTTTTGGATGTTAGAAACTTTTTCGCGTATTGTGGACAGTGGTCTTGTTGGCAAATGGACAGAATGGCAGGAGATAGCCGATCAACGTGATCTCAATGTTTACGCACAAATCAGTTTTAGTACTGCAGGTGAAACTGCAGGTGATATTCAACTAGAAGGTATACTTGCCATTATCATTGCTGCAGCATGTGTATACACATTTTGTATGCTGTGCTTCCTAATGGAAGTCTTAATGCACAAACATGTAATTAGTCGAAACACAATTCAAAATCTTGAACCAACAGTTATCCCTAAAGCTAGATCAGGTAACCCGTCACCAGAACCTTTGGATGAAAGCAATTGTAATTCTACCGCAAATGAAAACCCAGTGGACTCAAATCACGTGGAAATATGTAACCCTGGAACCGGAACCCTGTCTGAAAACCGGTCATCAGATTCATTGAGTGAAAGTAATATTTCTTCTTCCACAGATTTGAAACCAGAGGAGTCTTCGTTAGTGCTTGAGGATCTTGAAGAACCTGACATTGAGGTCGAGACGGTTGACGACTCTAGTGAAGACGAAATGTCGTGGTAAAAACTTTAGTTACATTAAATGTAGTGAATTGGAAGAGAGAGCTGTTGTTAGGAATTTATGAATTCTTTAGCTTTGGTAATTTTTGTAATAGACGGTCTAGTCTTGATATCTCCTAAACATATTTAACCATGTGTATGCATGTGGGCTGAATAAGCTAAAACAAACTAAAAGGTAATGATGAATACCGTATCTGGCGTATGAATCGCCAACATTCAAAAAAATTTATTTTATTTACGATTCTAAAAATTAAGATATAAGTTTATAAGGGTGAGATTTCTAATACGAGATCACACGGTTTTGAAACTCGGATCAAAATTTTGCCATAGTAAAATACATTAGATGATCTTGAGTCGAGTATAATCCGTCTTTGATTTCGTATTAGAAATGTTACCCTAAGGTTTTCATGGCGTGAAAAATGATGGAAGTCGTACATGTCAACGCAGAAACATATTGTTTGCCATATTGTGTAAAAATTATTAAAAATTGAATGACTATCGTAGTAATAAAACTATGCAATACGATTCTATTCACATTATCTGCATCACTCAAGAATATGAAGGTTTCGAGAAAGGAAGTAAATTATTGATTTCTCTGACGCCAACAATTTTTTTAGAACAACGTAGACTAAAATATGGTAAAAGATTCAATATCTCAATTAGAAGACTCATCCACGTTTTCACGGAGGCTGTATCCTGCCATGCATAACCACAAAAACTGAGGACGACCACGGATCAATGATGCTGAGGATCAGCCCATCATTTGAGATGCAATTTTCTACGATATCGCTAGAGACAGCTCTGAAGGCGTTCTCCAGACAAATCGTGAAAAACGTTGGCCTGGTCTTCAGCATCACTGATCTCTGGTTCTCCTAAAATTGACGGATGTTTATGAATGTGAATAAATACTGATTATGTTACGGTAGATTATATATTAGATGTGAGCTTCCACTGAAAATCTTCTGATCATAATACGAAGGTATTTTCATAAATAGTGGTCGGATTTTTGATGCTGCATATCTCAAAAACCACTTGCTCGATTTAGTTGATCTACATATCCCCTAAAAGCTTAAAAATAAGGGTTTTAAAAAACTTGTTGGTCTAAGCAGATAAAGTTTGCTGTAACGAATACCAGACCTCGATACCCAGGCCATGTAGTTGTACTTTCATATGAAGTTTAGAATGCAAGTAACCCGGGAAAACTTGAAAACTTTTTCGATTGACCGAAACTCATTTTTTGGGGAAACTTGTGACTGGGAATGAATCATTAAATTAAAAAAGCAATTAAAAAAGCTCCATTAAAAAGCCTGGGTAAAAAAATAGTGAGTACCTTATATATATGTCGAGCAAGCCTATTTCGTTAACACCGGAAGACCAAATGCAGTTTACATCAAGGAAATAGGTCAAAATAAATGAGGTGACTGAATTTTTCAAATGTATGATTATGCGTCCTTTTCCCTTTGGAAGGTTCCCAAGATAAAACTATTTATAAGACATTTGAGTTGATGAACTTTGTCATCTACTTTACAACATGAACATTGCTTAAGCTAATTAACTTTTGTTTTCCAAATTAAAAAATTGCATGCGTGGAAGAAAGTTTAAGTGTCTCGAACGAACGAAAACTACCAAATGAAAAATCTGAAAATGGATGCCTTTGATATCAAGGCCCGATACTTTTTACACCAAATGCCGAATAGTAAGTCCAATATGTTATTTTAAAGTCTAACTTTTAAACTATCGGAGGATATGTAGGTCGACTGAATCGACCACGTCGTTTTTTAGATATGCGGTATCAATGTCCGATCACTATTTATGAAAATACCTACGTATATAGTCTTTATTATACCAGATCGTTATGATAGATGGGATCACCTTACACCAGCAAATTTACATTAAAAACTTAATATGCCTGGTTGTATCAAAATGTAATTTGCTGCTAGGCGTGGCCATCTCCTTTGAGATTCATATAAGTTGGCTTGTAATTCCAGCACGAAACCATTATATGTACGCATATGTAGAACCGGCTTTTATTGCACTTGTATAGAAAAAATTGGAATTGTCCCAACAAGCATTAAATATTCAATTTATTCGGTCGAAGCAATTACAAAACAACTAGACATCGATCATCTTCATATCACGAGCTTAAAAATATCGATATTGAATACGGAGCTAGCTGTTGGAGGATTACGTTGTCATTGCGCACCTCTATTATCCAATATAAACTGACTATATGTAGGTTTGGGGTAAAATAAAGCTTAAAGCTTCGGCATCACACTATTTGGAACTTCCACTGAAAAACAAAATATCAAGCCATAAAATTGTCCAATTGCAGAAATTCCTGACCAAAGTTTTTTCCCAAAATTTACTTCTGAATCTCGAAAGGTTACACTGCGCGGTAAAAACAAAAGTGCAAAATCTCTTTTCCTGGGCTACCAAATGGAATTGGACACAACATTACATTAAACTGCAAAGACACTTGGGAACATGCAAGAGGTAATTATGTTTTTAGCACAAACTTAATTTTAAACCTATTTGTAATGCTTTTACTTAAAATCAGAGAACTCTTAGAATTGTAAGACTCATCATTGTATGGATTTTTATCAAAGCAAAAACTTATTATACAAATTGTAATAATTATTTTTACCAAGATTGCTTGCTTTGCAAATAATAATTTTTGAAGCAACATCAAAAGCATCAAGACGTAGACGCTCAGAACCAAATCAATACCAAAAGTCTTCAAAAAGTGAAAACTTGAAAAAGAAATATCATAGTCATTTTCAAATGGATTTTGTAATATGGAGAGTTTTTGCAGAGATCTCTATCCTGAAGGCTGTTAATATTCCGCAATTTTCGGAATCTGTAATTTGCCAAATTCCGCATTTCTCCTACTTTCGCAATTTTTTTTACTCTCGCAAGTTTCGGAATTCTGTAATTTGCAAAACGCCGTTTCTCCTAATTCCGCATTGTTTTTGACTTCCGCAATTTTCGGAATTCTGTAATTTTCCAAATGCCACATTTCTCCTAATTCCGCAATTTTCCAAATCGCGGTCTTTTCTATATTCCGCATTTCTTGAAATTCCTCAATTTTTCAAACCCTGCATTTCTCTAGATCCATCCATTTTCCATATTCCGTGTTTTCCATAATTCTACCACTATTGTATATACCGCAATTTTCAAATTCCGTCATTTTCCATACCCCACATTTCCCGAAAGTCTTTGATTTTCGGAATTACACAATTTTCGAAATCACGCAAATCTTCTAATTCCACATTTTTCCGAGTCCCCCAATTTTCTGAATTCCGAAATTTTCCGAATTCCGCATGTTTTATTTCTCCTAATTTCGTAATTTGCAAATGCCGCATTTATCTTAGTTCTGCAATGTTCCATGTTCCGCATTTCCGCAAATTTCTCAATGTTTTGAATTCCGCAATTTTCCAAACTCTGCAAATTTCCTTATTCCGCTAATCTCCTACTTCCGCAATTTTCATTAATTCTTCACCTATCACAAAATGTTTTGACATACGAACGAATCATATAGAAGCAAATCCTTTTATGCTTACATGTTTGTCATATTATGTCCAATGTTAGCATAATTGCTCACCTTTGAGGACACGTTTGCCCTATTTTTGATGATTTTGAAATAAAAAATGAACACAATATCACTGAAAATTTTATGAGTATTTTTGTATCAGCACAAATTGGTGTGTACATAAAAGTTATGCGCATCAAATATTAATGGTAGGTTACCATGGTATTTGTAAATGTATATTCTGAAAAATATGCAAATTGTATAGATGATGAAAACAGTTGCCGATTTTTCGTACAAACTTCCATGCATGTTTTCTCAATTTTCTTGCATATTACCTCTTACTCTTGTAATTGATATCTGGGCTTGACTCTTTTTTTTATTATTCAATCGAAGGCAGGTTTTTCATGATTTAGATTTCTACCACCAAACTCATACCACGTAAACAATCATAAAACAACAAAGACTTGACTCTGAGATTTGTGGATTTCTGCAGCTCATGAAAAAATTGCTCATGAACATCTGTCAAAAAGTTATGGCAAGGTCAGGTATACAAATATCATTGACATTTGCATTTTTGTAATTCACAAAAGTGGATTGTTTCGTAGAGATTTTGGATTCCATCATTTCATCTTAACCACAAAGTGTAATCTTTATTATGACAGATTAGGTAGGTATAGGTTATATCAAAATGTAATTAGCTTCTACGCCTGGCAATCTTTTTTAATATACATGTACAGGAAAGCTTACGTTGGCTAAAAGTTGTACCACCAAACCCATACCCGCACTCCCATATACGCGAAGAAAAATGGTTGTGCGAAAAATGTAAAATAGGTAATTATTAAAAGCTAAACAATGAATATTCAAGTAATCCGGCCAAGAAAAAAACAAAGCAGCTAGATATCGATCACTTACCAAGCGAGTTTTAAAACATCGATAATTGCTCAGGCTGATTATTTTTTCGGTATTCTGACAAAGCTAGCTGTTGGAGGATCATCTTGTATCTTTGCTATCTTATCAACCTGTATTGACTGAATATATATATATATATCTTTGGGGCAAAATAGTTAAAATTTCAGCAACGTATCTATCAAAACGACTATAGCTTTACCTCAACAAAACACTATCACAACTATTTCCTATAAATGCAGCCTACATAAAGCATAAACCGAATTCTAAAACAACACTATGTAAAATTTTATTAGTTCTTGATGAAAGTTGTTCCAACCTGTATTGACTGAATATGTACGTGTTTGGGGTAAAATAGTTAAAATTTCAGCAACCTATTTATTTAAACGACCATGGCGTTAACTCAATAAGACACATTCACAACTGTTTCCTATGTGTACGGCTTACGTAAAGCATAAAACGAATTCGAAACACAACACCATAAAATTTTATTAGTTCCTGACCAAAGTTGTTCCTGATTCAAAATAACTCCTGAATCTTGGAAGTGAACATTGCTCATTCGTTAGTACAAAAATCAGTGCGTGGTTTTTTGGTAACACTAGCAAAGCGAATTTGTTGATCACTACTTTAGACAAAGGAACATTACACTTAAAGGACATTGTTAGAAGCGCACTTGGTAATTTGCCTTTGAATTTTCACCCATTTTAATATTTTAAAATATTTATATTGGTATAGAAATAAGAATGCACTCTTGAAATTTTATAAGTAGACGCATCAACTGTGACAGGTCGCTTAATTTTCTATGATAATTAACGCCTATCTTTCCCTGATAGGATGATAATAAAGTGGGAGAGCTATAAACTTGCAGTGGTTAGTTGGAATAATAATCAATTTATTTATTTATTGCTAACTAACGCTGCGAAAATTCAAACAAAAAAATATTTCTCAAATTTATTCTGATATACATACACACTACAGATAAGGCTGGAGAAGCCCTGTACTTGTGTATGCAGACTCTACAAGGCCAATTCAGAGAGTGAGTGCTGAGATTCTTTCA
>JAQIXX010004951.1:0-15004 GCA_034700605.1 Willowsia nigromaculata
CCCCCCCCACCATCATTTTCAGAAAGTACCAGTTATCACTGGCACTTAATAAATGTCTCGCGTTCCCATTGGGTTAGTTACTACTGCTAACAACAGAAGTGCAGACTTGAGAAACATTTTATCAAAGAAAACGATCACAATTTTAATTACATGTTTCAAAAGGGAACAAGATATCCCCAGAACAACAAACTCGAGATCTTTGAGTGATCCCAGGCGAAATAAGAAAATTTTCTTTATTGCAATAAAGCATCAAAATACATGTAGATTTTCAATGTCTCTGTTCATTACTTCTTACTTCTGTACGCATGCATATATGCAAGTCAAGCAACTAGGTTAAAGCAGAACAGCAATGAACGCATTTGGTAAGAGCGCACTCACTTTTGCCTAACGTTCATGACTCGGGACCGAACAGTATGCCATTTTTCTAAAATTGGCTACTCAATTAATCCAAAACCGTTGAACGTTAAGATTTGAAATTTTGCACAGCCATTCAGGATGGCTTATAATTATTTCATGCAAAATTTCAAGCCAATGTGACTTCATCAATTTGATACCCTCTCCTTGTAAGTAAGCACAAATGAGTATTGAATACAACATAAATTGTGTAGTGATCCAAGCATGATTACAAATCTTATATTAATCTTAATTATATACCATGTTATTTATTATGCATCTTTGAAGCCTTCCCATTTTCTGTCACAAAATTTTCTCGAAATTGTTATTTTCTTCAAACAATGTGATGCTTTGATAAAACCATGATGCTATCATTTATTATCACGTTTTAGTTGTTATTAATAATATTTTCGTAAAATTAATAAGTACCTAATGCTCTAAACAAGCTCCAAGTCCACTGGAATGGTAATTGGGTCGAGTAAAATTAATTTCTTACAAGCTCAAAATGTATTTGACGTCAACTATTTTCTGAAGTTTGGCCGAAACACGTATTATAAATAATTTTGACAGAGAATCGATGACACGTTTTCAAACCCGAACAGGGTTGGCAGTGATATTAATAAATATAGTATAGGTAGATATAATAAACTTGGCTTTGTCCAATCCACTTAAACAGCAAAAGGGAATAAACAAAATGACATTAGTCCTTTTGTAAGGAGTATATGAGTTGTACTAACAAATCGGTAGATTCCTCCAAAAAATATTTTATTTCTTAAATTATTACTCCATAGGCTCTCCTTAATACTCCTGAGTTTTCTCATGTTTCTTTTTCTCGTTCATATAAAAATGTTTCTGCTACAAAATTTTCCGTTCATAAGGTTTGCAGCCACACTAGCCAAGTTTTCGATGGGTGGTTTGCTAGAGTGGGATGACATATCTAAACGATTGAACATTTCTGAAAATCGTCATATCGCAATCCATAAAATTCGAAGAAATCGTTGCGTAGCTATAATATTTGCTACTTCAATTATATTACAAATTATATTGGATGACAAAACCGAACATCGAAAAAATACTGAGGAAGACGCTTTTGTGAATCAAGTTTACATTCCTTTGTGCTTAGCTATGATGGTTTGTTTCTTCATGAGTTGGCTGTCTATCGTTCAAAACCACGGAGCAGAAATTTCAGTGTATGTCAATGGACATGTTCAAATGTCAAAATATTTTTTTGAAGAATTGGGAAAATCATCCACAATATCAGCACGAGAACGCTGTAGTGTACTCATGGCTTATATGCTAGCACCTTGCGCTCTACTTTTTAGCTGTTTCACATTGTTTACAATGCACTGGAATCAGCCATGCAAACCAACCTTATTTGGATCATATTTACTTCTTGAATGTTATCCAGAAAGACGAGTGTGTAGTTGGTTGTTATCGGTGCTCTATAACTATTGGGGAGTAATTGGAAAACCAGTTGTGTTTATTGTTAACTCACTTATCTATCATCTTTGTTTTAGTGTGTTTCCATTTGCTGTTGGAAATGTTTTAATAATTTGTTCACTAAGTTTTAGGGAATACATACATAATTTTTCAGAATATTAGCAATCGCAAAAGTACAGATATGTATGTAATTACAATAATATATAGAAGACTTCAGTTGATGTCTGATTTAATGAATCGAATTCAAAAGTGGGGTTTGACTGGTGGTGTGGTTATTTGCTCTATATTGGCTCAAGCTCTTTGTTGTAGTGCCGTCATTAAATTTGATCCTAAACATGATAGCAATCTCAAGCTGTTGTTTTTGAGTTTTGAGATTCTCAGCACTACTATAATTCTTTTTGTGTTTTTGACGGCAATGGCGAACGTGTTTTGAACCTGCGATCTTGAAATGAAAAGTCTGTTTCAGGAAGCAAAATTAAAAGCGCTAAGCGGTAGCACAAGGAAAAGGAGTATATATTTGCAGAAGTTTTATTCGTCTTGTAGGTTGATAAGAACTGGATTCTGTTCATTTAATTATATTGATCGCCTTACCCCAATAAATTGTATAGACTTTGCAAACACGCTTATGATTAATATGTTGCTGCTTTCATAATGCACATTAGTTAAGTTCTACGAGTTATTACCTGGTATATTCATAGTTTTTGTATTTATTAATTATTATTAGCGTGTAAAAGTTGTATCCTGACAACATCTTTTCTGAATGTTGATACCTATACTTTGTTTACTAATACTCATATACTTGATGTCAACCAAAGATTTAGCTTACCAGTAATTTGCAAGAGTAGTAACATGTATGTATCACTTAAGTATGTAGTTAATGTAATACCAACATCTGAATGAAAGTAATGATTCATTCATAAACCATCTGATCGAATTTAATAAATGCTGATAACTATAATGATGAGCTTGAACAATATTTTCTTTTATTTTGAATTTCAATACAATCAAAATATCAATGCATGTCCTATATACACGCATTCCGCGACTATGAAAATAGCTAAAATGCTGGTCACGTCAATCCTATTCCCCGTTGGAACCTTAGCGTTGGGATAGAAGTGTTAACCAAATTTCTGTCATTTCTTTGTTTCAAACGAAATTGGTACTTTCATTTGATGATGTTTCGTATACCTCCACCAAATTAAAACTGAGATTGTAAGTTTCTGCAATTGTTCGTGAAACAATTTTGTTACTTCTATTCCCCATTCCTCATGCATGAAAATTTTAATCATGAATGTCTGTGGATGATGTGAAATACGGACAATATTTACAAAGTAAAGTTCAAAATGTTGCTGCAAAGATTTCGGGTTTATTTTCATTTCTAAATTTAGACATGGGCAATCAATATGAGCACACTGGCTATGGAAAAGATCACGGGCTTAATTTTTTCAATTTAATTTACCATAAATTTAACCAATAGCTTTTTTCATGCCAGCGAAGTGCAACAACTTCCATCGGGGAATATCAGGCAATAAAAATGCAATCAAATGTAGTTGGACACTATACAGTCGTTAATTAGCAATATACATATATTCAGTCATTTGTTGAGTTGAGGAACATCCTAAACAAGGTAGTTTTCTGAAGGTTTGAGAACTTTGGAACACCTTTTTGAAATAAACAAAACCTGATATTTAAAATGTTCCACCAAAACGGCTCACCAACATCAAATTTTACGCCTATAAATCTGTATACGTTTTGTTTTGCCACGATATAAACTTTCCACTGTAGCAATTTATTTTAGGCAATGTTGTTGTTTTCTTTGAATTTGATTCATGTGAAAGTTTATTTAAATGTTTATTTACTCTTAGTTGATTAATGTAGCTGTAAATAGAAAATTTATATCATTTATAACCATCACAACTTAAAACACTTGCCAAAAGGGGAATCAGAAATTCATAGAGCACCAAACGCGAGACTTCCCTGGCGAAACTGAAAAATTTTTATAATTGGGATGGAGCATCGAGATTTATGTGGGTGGCATTTTAATATTTATTTTGATTATCAAAAAAAATCATCAGATATCTTACCTAGCAAACAAAGCAAACATTTCCCCGTTGAAACCACTCAACTCTACTGCAAATGCTCTATCGTATTTATGTATACATCTTCAGTCGAGTAAACACTCATGAATTTTGAATCCAAATTTATTTGGTTAGGAACTTCAGCATGATTACAAATTTTAAAAACATGTTATTATGTCTCTTTGAAGTTTTCCCATTTTCTGTCAAACTTTTTAAGCAAAATATTATTTTGCTTTAACAATGTGATGCGTTGATAAATTCATGATGTTATTATTGTTTATAAAGTTTTTAACTGTTATGTTATTTTCTTTTAAATTATTGGTGGCAAAAGCTCCAAGCAAGCGTACACTTGGATGATAATTGTTTCTGGAAAAGCACTTCCTCACAGGTTACAACAAAAACGGAATGAAATTCATTCTGGCATAAAATCGCCCACACAATTTGAAACACGGAAAAGTTTGACATTGATATTGACATGCGGAACACAAAGTTTAGTCCACATAAACAGCAGGAGAAATAAATTATTTTATTAGTCATTTTGTAGGAACTATCTGTGCTGTACTAACGATTCTTCACGTTCATCTACAAAACATTTTATTTCTGATATCAAATTCCATAACATTTATTGTTATCCTTGAAATTTCTGATTTTTCTTTTGACAATTCTCCTGAAAATGTTTCTGCTTCAACATTTTCCGTTTATGAAGTTTTCCACCACATTAGCAAAATTTTCTATGGGTGGTCTGTTGGAGTGGGATGACAAGTATAAACTACTGAAAATTTCTGACAAGCGTCAAACTGCAATCAATAAAACTCGAAAAAATCTTTGCATAATTACAATATTTGCTACTTCAATACTAGTACAAATTATATCGGATGATAAAAACCGACATGGAAAAAACACTGATGAAGATATATTTTTAAATCAAGTTTACATTCCTTTGTGTTTGTCTACTTTGAATTGTTTCTTTATTAGCTGGCTGTCTATTGTTCAAAATCATGGAGCAGAACTTTCAGTGTATGTCAATGGACATGTTCAAATATCAAAATATTTTATTGTAGAATTTGTGAAAACACCAAAAATGTCAGGAAGGGAACGCTGTAGTGTACTTTTAGCTTACATGTTAGTACCATGCTCTATACTTTTTAGTTGTTTCACGCTGTTTTTTATGCATTGGAATAATCCATGCAAACCAACCTTATTTGGATCATATCTGACACTCGAATGTCATCCAGAAAGACGAGTATGTAACTGGTGAACTGTATCAGTGATCTGTAGTTTTTGGGGAATAATTGGGAAACCAGTTGTGCTTGTTGTTAACACCTTAATTTATCATCTTTTATTTAGCATCTATCCATTTGCCGTTGGAAGTGTTTTAATAATTTGTTCACTCAGTTTTCGTGCATATGTTCTTAATTTTGAGAATTTTAGTAGGCGCAAAAGTACAGATACGTATGTAATTATAATATTATACAGAAAGCTTCAGTTGATGTGTGATTTAATGAATCGAATTCAAAAGTGGGGTTTAACAGGTAGTTTAATAAGTTGTTGTATACTAGCTCATGCCGTTTTTGGAAGCGCTGTAATTAAATTTAATCCTAAATATGACAGTAATCTTAAATTGTTGTTTTTGTCGTCAGAGGTTCTTTTCACCTTTGCAGTACTTTATGGCTTTTTGACGGCAATGTCGACTGTATTTTGTACATGTCAGCTTGTATTGACGAATCTTTTTCATGCCGCAAAGTTGAGCACACTATGCGCTAGCACAAGGAATAGAGATATATATTTGCAGAAATTTTATGTATCTTGTAGGATGATAAGAACTGGATTCTGTTCATTTAATTATATTGATCGCCTTACCCCAATTAAATGTAATGACTTCGCAAATAATCTTATGATTAATTTACTTTTGCTTTCGTAATGCACTTCCAATAAGCTTTGTAAGATGTATACTTGATAATTATATTTTCTTTGTAATAATAAACGTTTATTGGCTTACAAAATATAACTTCTTGGAAGCTCGATATGTTGATTTATGTACATTATAACTACAAATTTGAAAATTAGTTAACATGTTGCACAGTTAGTGTTACAAAATTTTGGATTTTCTTGTTCTCTTAAGTTTATACTCTATTAGATTGGCTTTTAAGTAGAATTTTATTGGCGGCATAAATTTCCCGAAATGGACGATTCTGTATTCACAATAAAATATTGTACGAGCACCTCCTATGCGTATGCAATGCTCTCCGCTTGCATGTCAATAAGGGAAAATGACTATTGCCATTATAATCAAATCTCACCAGTAGCATGAATGAGAATTTAATTTTGAGAAAGTAATGAATCATATACGAGACGAATAATGAGAGAGATACAACGTGATGATTTTAACTGCTGCGATGTAGGTGATCGTACAAAATAGTTTATTTCGAGTACAGATAGACGATATCGAGAAAACGACTGTAATGTAAAAATGTAATCTAGTAAAGAACTCTATCTAAACGGGTATTACTCATTCTGAATCATTCTGTATAGGGATAAAGCTTACCAAATAAATGCTACGTTAAATGCAGTACTTGTTGTCTCGTTGGAATTTCAGAGTAGTCGAGTGTACGTTGTTGCTGCTAGGACGCATAAGCAAGCATCAAAATTTATTGGGACAAAAACCCCTAATCCGATCAATCATTTTATTTCATCTAGTTGTACTGTACTGATAAATTTAGACAAAACGGTATTAAAAAAGTAAGCTATGCGAAAGTATATATGAAGTCGAGCACCAATACGAGAGTTTGAAACAAGCGATTTCATTCATTTGGTTTCATTTGCAAGTCAGCAATCTCTAAAATAATCTTTGCCACAAATGCTTTCATGCGTTTCCTAATTTATAAATAGCTTTTATCTGGTTTTTGACAAATTGGTAAGCATATATTAAATATTTCACCACTTAACAAAGAATTTTGGGAAAATTGTTGACTGAAAAACTAATCACAGGGTGAATATTACTGTAGAGTAACTAAATGTAGGACCTGGACATACAGAGGTACAGAGCAAAATCGACTGCATGCTGAAGTGCTGAAGGAAAGTTTTTACTAGTTGACAACGCGGTAGTGTGCTTGACAAAGAAACTCAATCACTCTACGCTTTACTATACGACATTACCCATACGTTACTCACAATGGACCTTTTAAAAATCACACAGGGGTTGTCTTCATAAAAATATTCTGTTTTTTGCGGGCATGGAAAATGTTACGTATTGTTGGGATACTGGGGTGCTTCGGATGATGACGATAAAGGTGAAGAGAAAATGATATGAAACTATACCCCAATATACCACAATTGTGGGTAGTCCAATAAATGAGACGAAAAGAAAGTGAAAATGGAATTACTGGGTCGTGAGTTACTAGGTTGCAAAAGACTGGATACTTTATTCCGTCGACAGAAATAGACAAAAAAAGACTAAGGTAAAAGGTGAACACAAGGGAGTAACCGAAAAGCGGACTACTCTCGGTTTGAACCGATGAAGGACTAAAAATAATAAGGGTCCCGTCTCCTCTCAGCTCGTCGTATTTATATGACTCACCAGATCTGTAGAGAGTGAGAGAGGAGACGAAGGGCAACATGAATAATAATAATCAATACAATGTTTGCGTGACTCTTGGTCACGTATGCAGATATCTTTGAGAACAGAATGACTACTGAGTTGGCTCTGATTGGCTGACATATCTCACCAAGCCAGAGAGCAATACCTTTTATGGACATTCGTTGAAGACTCATTGCTACTAGACTAGTACAGACACACAGAGAAAATTCTAGAAGTAATTAGGTAAATAATACGGAATAATGCAGAACAGTGTAGAACACGAGAGAACATTCGACTACCTTCTTGACATCATATATAAATGGATACATACATAATATATACTTACAGATGATATATGAATGTATAAGGAATAAATGATATTCCGATAGTATGTACCGGTAATACAAAATTTACCATGCTTGGTCAACCTGAACAATCTCTGATCATACCCAATTGGTGCAAGCAACTTTCATATACATGCTTTGATTTAAAAATTCAATTTTTAAATTCAAATGCATGCTAGAAAAATTTACGAAGGCCGTTCATTGATTCAATGCTTCAATTATAAAAAGGAAATGCTAAATATTGTGTGGTTTTATATGTTAGCTATAACTAGCCAACTGTATGTATTATAAGCTATGGTTTTTTGTAAATTTTTCAGACCCTTCAACTTAATCTTGGATGGACCTAACACATATATTAATAGATAGTCATATGTGATGAATATGATAAAAACTTGTCTGGTTCTGTTACATTATGTATTTATTGCTTCTTGTCGCAATCAAATTTTTTTAAACTGTCAAAATCATGGTAGACCTGTTGCGTTACTAACTCTTTTCATGTTAATAACATCGCGTTCTTCTCCTAATACTATTGAAAGCCTTACGAAAGCAACAACAAATTGATCGTCAGAGTATTGGCTAGGTCTATACAGTTCATTGGTGTAAGTCGATCAATATAATTAAACGAACAAAATCCAGTTCTTATCAGCCTACAAGATGAATAAAACTTTTGCAAAGAGATTTCCCTTGCTCGTGTGCTCTTACCTACAGCGTTCAATCTTGTGTCATGAGAAAGACCTTTGATTACAAGGTGACAAGTACAAAACACATTAGCCGTTGCTGTCAGAAATACAAAAAGCGTGGTAAAAGCCCAGAACATCGTAGAAGACAAAAAAAAACAATTTAAGATTACTATCATGTTCCGGATTAAATTTGATAATGACACTACACGAGACAACATGAGCTAATATAGATCCAATTATCATACTACCAGTCAACCCCCATTTTTGAATTCGATTCACTAAATCAAACATCAACTCAAGGTTTCTATATACTATGGTAATTACATATGTATCTATACTTTTACGCCTTCTAATATTATCAAAATAAAATATGTATACTCGAAAACTTAGTGAACAAATAATTAAAACATTTCCAACCGAAAAAGGAACGACATTAAAAACTTTAAACTTTAAAAAGCATATATGGAATACTCACATAAATTTTTTCTCTGTCTTAAAGGTCGCCAAAATTAAAAGTCGCATACGTTTCACTGGAATAAAACTAGTACTGATATGCTTTTGGTCCTCCTCTTTCTGATGGCAGTGTAATACGTAGAATTTATTCAGTGTATGAAAATTGACATATGTAATTATAAAAATTAACACATGCAGGTAGTTTTATTTTATTTTGTTGATTTAATATTTGAATATGCTATGTTATTACGAAATTGGACGAGAGTATTATCGCTATAATGAATCACCTAGACGAAAAACACGTGCTCAGATTTTCTGATTATTTTGGCAAAAGTCGTCATATTACTTAAAATGTATTCCTGTGGAAAATTTTCGGTATCAGATTATTAGAGGTTTTGCTTATTTCAAGACGAAATACTATAGTTCGAAACGAAACCAGCAAGCTAAGGTTTTCGGTAAACAACTAGCCCAAATGGTAAAATAATTAATTAATGTTTTTCAATTTGTCGACATACAGAAGAAAGCAACTCATTTTAAGTTGTAAAAACATATAGCATTTGCGAATTGATTATGGAGGTTACTGATTTGCAAATTACTTGAAAAATGAAATCGCGTGTTTAAAAATCTTGTATTGGTAGTCTTATTCTTACCTACTTTCACAGAGCTTTTAGTTTTACTAATATTTTGCCTATGTTTGACAGCAGTGCAATTAAATGGAATAAAATGATTGATTCAATTACAAGTTTTTGTCGCAATTTATTTTGATGCTTGTTTATATGCCCCAGCAATAACTTTGAATACACAGAAAATCCAACGCTATATATTTTAATGTATAAATGGATTGATAAGGTATACATTCTGATATAAATTAGTTACAAAATATAGCACTTTAAAGTAAATACAAATGTTAAAAAAATGGAAAAATCGTTTTCATTACCCTTATTTGGCGGGTGTCACACCCTTTTTTGCCGTTTTTATCTCCTCGTGCAGAAAAATTGAAATTGAGGTGATAAAACCGCTAAATAAGGGTAATAAAATCGGAATTGAAAGATTTGTTTAGAAATTACCATTTCAAGCATACCTTTGTATATTAAAGGTATCCTGATGCTCGTATTTTCTTTACTACTCTCATTTGTGAAAAAGAGGTAGCCAGAGAAGCAGTAAGAATGGCAGCAGCAGAGAGTGATTCAGATATTGAACGTATAATTGTAGTTCCCAAAAAGCGAGGATGTAACATTCATAGGGAAAAATTTTCCGAAAATGTCAATTAGCGTTCTTCAAAAATTAGGAAGAGAGTTGTTGGGGATGGATGGATGTTGGAAACCACGGGAACTCTTAGGATAAAAATAGAAAATTCAATTTCGGGTTAACGGAAGAACAGCAGTAGTACAGGACAAGTACACTTTGCCACCTGAATCTCGCAATGGTGGACTAAATGTGAAAGGATCGCGTGGTTGCCCAAAACATGCAACGAAAGCATTGCAACATGATTAAGTATTTGTAAAAATGATTTCAATAATAAACTTACTCAGTCAAATTTTCCTGAAATATTTACCAACGATTTTATCACCCTTATTTAGCGGTTTTATCACCCCAAGTTCGATTTTACTGCACGAAGAGATAAAAACGGCAAAAAGGGTGTGACATCCGCCAAAAAAGGGTGATTATTCGGCCTATGCCTTTATTAAATATTTCATCATATGGCATACAAATCAAAGGAGACTTGTCACAAAAATTATCCACAAGATATGCGTTAGTATGGCTTAAATAAATATTTAGAAAACAACTATTTCAATTTATAATAAAGGAACTTTCAAGGTTTGGTAGTTTTCTTTAGACTTTACGACAATAGAACATCTGCAAAAAAGCGTAACCTTTGATCAAAAGATACCGAAAATTTTCCACAGGTACTAGTTTAAATTAAAAAATTATGACTTTCGTCTACAATAATGATTAAATTCTACAGGTTAGCAGTAAGCAGGTATTCTTCGTCCAAGTCGTATATCATACCAAAATTGCTTTCTTGGAATAGCTTTAATACCACAGTATATTAAAATCTATTGTTAACACCATTGAATTAAAGTACCTTCTTGTGTCGCTTTTAATTATTTGTGTCTACGTCAATTATCCTACTCTGAAAAAATTCTACGTTTTACACTGTCATCTGGAAATTAGGATAATGCTTTTGATAAAATGATGAATATGTTTTGTCCTTTCTAATAACCAGCCGTGAAGTTAGAAGAAATAAATATGCTATGTGTAAACAACTTTTTCACGTAGGAGTTAATCAATGTTTAAAATCTTCCAACCATGAAATTAGTTATACCTGAAGCTATCCCTTTCCCTGTCATAAATCTCCCTGCAATTAAAAGTTAGCATAAGTAATGTTTTTATTTAATAGAATGGTGATATTATCGTCGCAAATAACGTAGAAGTTGCAACAATATATTTATATGCTTATTGAATGCTTAAATCTGTGAGAAAATTAGTAAATCCCGTTAATAAAATCGTCTTTGACAATTTGGGTTGGCAAAAGCAACTATTAAAAAGTTAAAAATGCATTTGACATTCACAGTTGAAAGTTTTATGCTTTTGGTTTAGGCAAGAAATATATTTTATTGAGACCGACAAACCGTCAAGTTTTCAAAAAGCCAACAAGTACTGCATATTATTTTTGTAAATATCTTACTTCTGAATAAACATTAGAAAGACTGTTGCAACTATTATAGGGTTGCTCATAAAAATGTTTCTGCTACAACATTTCCCATTTATAAAATTTGCAACCAAACTAGCCAAGTTTTCGATGGGAGGTTCGTTGGAGTGGGATGACTCATCAAAACAAATCAAGATTTCTAACAACCGTCAAACGGCGATCCATAAAATTCTAATAAATCGTTGTATAGTTATATTATTTGCTACTACAATAATAAAACAAACTATATTGCATGAGAAAAACGGACACCGAAACCAAATTGAGGATAACGCTTTTGTGAATCAAGTTTACAATCCTACGTGCTTATCAATGATGTGCAGTTTCTTAATGATTTGGCTGTATATCGTTGAGAACCATGGAGCAGACATTTCAGTATATGTCAATGGACATATTTCGATATCGAAATACTTTCTTCAAAAATCTGGGAGAACGCCTAAGATGTCAGGACGAGAACTCTGTAGTGCACTTTTGGAGTATGGCCTACTACCATGCTATGTATTGTTTACTGGTTTTACGTTGTTTTTTATGCATTGGAACCAACCATGCAAGCCAAATTTATTTGGGTCGTATCTACTTCTCGAATGTTTTCCAGAAAGACGTGTGTGTATTTGGCTTCAATCAGCGCCATATACTATTTGGAGAATAATTGAAAAACCAGTTGTATTTATTGTTAACCTACTAATCTATCATCTTTTGTTTAGTGTCTTTCCTTTTTCGGTTGGAACT
Organism: Willowsia nigromaculata; assembly: GCA_034700605.1. Taxonomy (NCBI): domain Eukaryota; kingdom Metazoa; phylum Arthropoda; class Collembola; order Entomobryomorpha; family Entomobryidae; genus Willowsia; species Willowsia nigromaculata. The sequence continues at coordinate 12,405 of JAQIXX010004951.1, forward strand.
GTTTTGGTTATTTGTTCACTAAATTTTCGAGCATATATACTTAATTTTGAGAATATTAGCAGGCGCCCGAGTACAGATACGTATGTAATCACCATAATATATAGAAGACTTCAGTTGATGTCTGATTTAATGAATCGAATTCAAAAGTGGGGTCTGACTGGTAATATGATGATTTGTTCTATAGTGACTCAAGCTGTTTCTTGTAGCGCAATAATTGAATTTGATCCGAGACACGGTAGTAACCTTCAGTTGTTATTTTTGTCGATTGGCATTTTCTGCGGCTTTAGCATATCTTTTTTCTTTTTTACAGCCATGGCTAATGTGTTTTGTACATGTCAGTGTGTGTTAAGAAGTCTTTATCATGCCGCAAGATTTGACGCAGTAGGTAAGACTACGCGAAGAAGGGAAATCTATTTGCAAAAGTTTTATTTATCTTGTAGGTTGATAAGAACTGGATTCTGTTCATTCAATTATACTGATCGCCTCACACCAATGAAATGTTTAGACTTCGCAAACGACCTTACAATCAATTTCTTGTTACTCTCATAAGATAACTGTGGTAAGTCTTATAATTGGTAAATACATATGTTTGAACTTAATAATTATTAGCTGCTTGTGAAAGCCATTACTGGTTTCTGGTTGTGGTACGAGATGGTAATTAGTCTTTAATGAATTCTAAGATACAAACATTTAACCTTAAGGTCACTTCTGCCGTTGTTACAACGAGCAAACATATTTGTAAACCAGATTTATTACTTATATTTCGGAGCTCATCAATGCAATATATATATTTACATATTTAAGAAAAACGAAATGTTTAAAGTGTATTTAAATGAAGACATTTTTGGAATAAGTAAAAACCACTTTCCTTTGTTACAGGATTGATTTTATACAAAAAAGTATTAAGTCGTCTCAAGCCTCACAAAGTAAATTAAAAACCTTCGATGCAAATGATGCCTTCCTCTAAAAACCGTTTCTCATAAAATATTTTTATCACAGAATCCAAAAACGCAAGAAGCCTACTAAAGAAAAAATGCTTAAACTTTTATTTAGAATATGTTTCTGTTGTTCTAGGTGGAGATTTCTCTTTATACAAATTTCAGTCGCCATAACCATATGTAGTTGTTAACCAAAATAATGTAATTGTGTGGAAAAAACATATTCGGGAAATCCTATTGAATAGCTTGGTGTTCTTGACAGAGTTACTATACTATAATGTGAGTAAGATTACTTAATAATTAATAATATGTTAAGAAGGGATTTTCTTTTAGAATAGTTGAGGGAACTACTTTACACCCAATGCGTTAATACTTTACTACTTTATTTTTACTTAAAGAAAAATTGTAAAAGAGAATAAAATATCGGATTTGCAGTTAAACACCCACATTTTGTACCCATTCTGGTAGGTTTGAACATAGTGGCTTCCAGTCTCGATTAATAATATTGCATTGATTATGTTCAATAAAATATTTTTGCTTGTATGCATAATTTTTATAATACGTTTTTCGTCAATCATTAATTTGTAATATCATTTATTGTACAAATTATCGGTGGTATTGGTGGGTAAATAGTACACTTACGGGTTTGCTTGTGCTGAAATAATAGTTTTAAATATTTTGTAGTTTGAACAATGTACAAAGAAGCTAAGCTTATCGTATTTTAGTGACTCATATTTTCTTATGTACACCTTTCCAAATCTATATACAATTTTCTTAAGGTTATTTTCTACATTACATCGATTCATGCTGATACACTTTTTGCTGAAAATTTGCATAGATCGCATAAACATTCTTTTAAGCTAATATATAATATTTTTTGGCAATGCGATCATGCAATACATGTTGGTACCAACACTTATCATCAATAATTTTGAGAGCGGAGAAATATATTAATAAGTTGTAGACACAGCTTTTGTAAATCTAAACTAGGGGCGAATAACTTTCATGCATATGGAGGATTTACTTGCTTAATCTTAAATTCTCTTGTAAAAGTTATAACCCTTTAATAAAGACGATCAAATAATCTATTTGTTTGTGTATGCAGTATTGTACGCTACACTGATACCTATGCTTAGAATATTTAAGATTGTGTTACTTAGTTTGCTTGTTGCTCTGAAATTACAACATAACAATATATTTTAGTTTATATTCACCACAAAAGCAAAGTTATGGTTTTATCCATAACCACGTCAACGAACTCAAAAAATGTATTCTTGTCAATAGTATAGAATGGGTAAGCTGCATGCACATAAAGTTTCTGACAGCTTCTAGCAAATACTCTGAAAAGTGCTCGTCGCCCAATCAGAATTCGCCCTTGTCTTTCGGAAACTTCTGAGCTCTCTACTAAAGTGCCCATGAGTGATCCTTCAAGATATTCACCCCACAAAGCCAACATTATCCCACCAACCAAAACAACATATCCAACTACCCCAGCTTCTGAAAGAATATTTGAGAATTTTATTGCAAAATATACACAAATGCAAAATATAGCTAGACAAGCTACATGATGTAGGGAAATGGTCAGAGATGCGAGTACTTTATTTGTAAGTACAATAAATACTTGTTGAACTCTGTACATGATATCCTCGTCTGTCAACTCAC
>JAQIXX010004952.1:0-15004 GCA_034700605.1 Willowsia nigromaculata
TTATGATCTCAGGTATATCCAAGGCGAGTCTATAAAGTTCGGTGAAGTATAATGTTCTAGTTTCAGAAACTGTCATTGCAGTGAGATGGCTTGATGCGTTTCAAAGAATGGAATTTGTTTGGCATTTAAACGAAGGTGATAGCTGAGAAACTACAAATAAACTATTCTAACTTTAAGTATTAAACATTTTTTAAAATTTTTATTCAAACGATAAAGTACCACTTTATACAAAATGTAGGCACTGCTTAAAAACTTCTTGTTCCGTGAACAATAGACTGTATGATTTTTGTGACACTTTCATTACCAGAGTAAGAGGAAATATGCAGAAAAATTGACAAAATATGTATGCAAATATGCATGAAAAATCTGCAAAATAGAAAATAAAATACGACAAATTTTCGCCAATTTTTACGCAATTTTCACGCTTTTTCACTAAAAATTGGCAAAAAATTACAAACTTTTCTAACTTCTATTCAATATGTGCATTCTAAAGAATATTCATTCGCACATACGCTGGCACACTACCATTTAATACACAAAAATTTTATGTTATTAATTTGTGCAGATACAAATACTCATAAAATTTTCTGGGAAAGTGTGTCCTACTTTAGTTCAAAACTATCTAAAATATTGCTAAAATTTTTAGCAAACATGCTAAAATAGGACAAAATATACACAAAAATCTCTGATATATGCATGTGCTAGGATATAGGTTAAAAAGTCTAAAATACCACAAAATATTACAAATATGCAAGAATAAACGACTTGTTTCTACATGAATCGTTCACATGTCAAAATATTTTGCGAAAGGTGATGTAATAAAGAATAGGACAAATCCTAAGTTTTCTTACTCTGTTCATTACCTTAAGTAAAAATAGATACACTGAAGAGCTCCAGTCACAAATTCAAGTATCAAGGAACAAAGAACAAAACTGACATGCATTGTGCATTCGATAGTTGGAACTTCTCTACTTTTTAAGAGACCCTCTGCACTATAAATACTCTTCAGTAGTTCCTTTACAAAATTGCGTTTTATTATTGAAGCGAACATATTCGTTAAAAAATTTTCCAACGAAACTATGAATGGACAATAAAAACTGAAAAGAAAGCCATCAAAGCCGACAAAAACGCTCAACTCTTTTCTATTCAATTTTAGAGCGTACATGTGAATGAAATGTTGTATATGCTGGATAACTAAAAGATTGCTAAATGATTGTTGATTACATCAGCATTGATCAGGTTTCAGACATAATCTTATGACATAACCTATGTGTCAACTAGCATGCATTTTTGTGATACAATGTTTACAAAATAAGAAAATATATAGCTTTTCAAGTCAGTAAGAAAGCTGAACCCAAAATTTATTATTGACATAGATTGTCAGTATATTAGAAAAGAGATGGGACCAAAAACATCCCGAGGCGAAAGAGTCACATGAAGAGCTTACACATATTCTTACACATCTGGCCATGCAAGCATCAGATGTTTAGGGGAACATTCATCAATTATACTAAGCAAATACAGAGCACAAATTTAGCTCAGTCCAAAAAAAAGTGTTTTCATATCGTTTATTGACATGTTCAAGGTGATTGTGATTGATAACCTTCGGTTATATTTATTTCATATGTTCTCTTTTCACGCGTCATAGCCAATATTATTTTCATTGAGTTATGCATACCGTTTGTTGTTCACATTTCCTACATGGTAGCAAGTCGAATAACTATCGTAAAGTACATTTTTAACAGTAGATAAAGAGTAACTGTTGTATATACTTTTCTGAAGCTTAACCCTATGTTATTATTTAAAAAACAGTATTTGTTTCATTACGAAATTTGGTTTTCTATGGTGTGCAGTTATTGTCTATCTTTCCATCTAGCTAAGCTGTCATATTATATAGTTTGTATTATTAAAGCCATATGTTAAATTAAATCTAATCCATATATTTTGAATGATGTAATCGTAACAAAATACTGAAAATCTTATTTGCTCTCCAAACTTTGCTGTAACATTTGACACAATAACGTTTCAATTACAAGTAGTAGAAAGCTTTGACACCCAAAGGTAAAATTGGCAAATATTCTAATAAATTTAAAAAAAAATACGTGTCAATTTTGAAGTAAATTTCTTTTAATGCAATTGCAGCTTTGGCACTTGTGCCAGTTTACACTACAAATACTCACTGGTTGCGCCGTATTTAGTGCAATAATGCTAAGCTTCCATCCATCACCACTTAAGAATTTCACGGACAAGCAAACATGACAAGTTGCTGGTCATCAGAGATTCTTATCACTTTACATGGTAAAGAATGTGATCAGGTTCAATGTATGAAAAACAAGATCCATACTTCTGGATAAGCTCATGGGGCCATGGACAATGCTTTAAGTCTGTCTTAGTGCATGGAAACGCATGTATGTATTACATAGTATACTATGTATATATGTATAAAAAAAATACAGCTATGTGAATTGTAAATTTGCAATAAGGTACCGTTTTTGACTTGGGTTTTCTGGTTCAAACCGAATAACAAACAAGGTGCAGTTGCCATACACTGTTAAACATTGATAAAATTTTTAAGCTTTTATCACTTGAAATATAATCTTTCAGTTTATTCTACATATGTCCAAATTATAGTAGTTATATTATTTCAAGAAACATGACAAAAATTTTTAAAATGAATGAAAAATTCCAGCAGTCTATAACATGAGACTAATGCTCTTGAGGTAAGCTTGTATTAATTTATTGAAAGCTTTATTTAGGCAATTTCAACGACATATTTATAATAAAAGTACACCTTCATTCAGACAGCAAATTTAACTCCAGCCTTGGGAATATGAAGAACAAGAACCCGGGCAATCCTTTGAATCTTCTTTGATCCTTTTCATGCCAGTATCGTCTACCCACCAGGTTCCACTTTTACTTGGAACACCATCTCCAAAAACAGGTTTGTGGTTAATATTCCTTAATCCGCCGCTACCATCAGTTTTCGTTGCATCAACCCAAAATTTGGTAGAAGGCCCCCGATTAAAGGATAATTCAAGAGATCCCAATTCGGTGAATGTTCTTACAGTCTCATCATTTCCGGAATATAACTTAACTCTTATGCTGCCCCCATTGGGAGGTAGGGCGTACACTGTTATCAGCGAACGGAGGATTTCCGCGTCAACTGTCTGCAAGCACAAAATAGAAGTACAGCGACGGAAGAGTATGCGTATATTAGAATATTTATCGAATACCTGTACTTACTTGATTTTCTACTGAGTTTGACACAATTTTGTCTTGAATGAATGGGTTTCCTGTCACTGCATTGACAAGAAGTGCTGCAAATGCAAGTACTTTTACCGCGAATTCTAAAATCCAAATTAAATTTTAATTTTTTAATTAGTATTCGTATAGTAAAACTAACTAATTTTTAATTTAACAACAAGATAATTTATAATGCACCCATTTTCCAAATCCACAAAATAATGGTTTGTCTGTTTATGCCTTGAGAGATGGACAATTACTGATACTGATTAAGATTTTCAAGGCAGTTTATATACATTCAGGTGCCACACCATACAGCAATTCATTTGACCGAATGAGAAAGTCACCTTCATTTGTCTGTTGTCTGTAGTAAAAAGTCAAGTACGTTTTTGACAAGAGGGAAAACAATGAATTGAAGCATAAGGAAAAGCTGTGAGAAATGAGTGGTGTTTTCCAAAATTAATAAAAATTACTTTTCCTTGTACACGACACGGAAAAACACAACTCTTTGAATCAATTAAGTACGAAGATACTTTATTTACACTGTAAAGAGCGTATTAGTTTTTTCAAATGTATAAAATGCAAATTCTTATAAAAATTTAGATATTGTTTAAACAGACTAATGTTTTAGTTGAAGTAATGATGCTTATATCTGATATGGCGTCTATTGAATTAAAAATGTAGGATCAAATAAGGCTTTGCACAAGTTTTAGTACATAAATGCTATGACTAGAATACATAGTTACATAACATAATAATGAGTAATTTCATCCAAAATATCAGATCAAGCCGGACTACAAACATTTATACATTTGAAACTGGACGTCAGTTTCTAATGAGGATTGCTTCAGGTCAAATTAGTCAGTATTGGCTCCAAATTTTGACCGGTATAAAAAAAAAGATATATATGAATAATGCATGTTTTTAATTAATCAAGTTGAATTGGTTGTCTCAGTATAAAGGATGCGGAACGAGATACAAAATCATTCAATCAATCATTGATTTTGATCTCTGTCCCTGTTTTACAGAAAATATTGAGGACATTAGGTGTGACTTCACCTTAATTGAATTAGGGCATGATCTCTGTTCTACAAGCCTATTGATACAAGTTTAAAAAATATGAATATCGACATTGATGTTTTTTTGTTAGATGAAACCATCTCAAAAGTATTAATTTACAAAACTACATCTGAGCATAATTTTTGTAAATTTCCATGTTTTTATTTTCCACTGAAAGTCTTGAATGAGGAAAATTAATGAAAAAATATGGTCGAGTGCATTCAAAAACATTCGGCTGTTGACATGACTATGAACCAACTGTGGCTGCTTGCGAAAGCCTATAATAACAAATTACCATATAAATACCAGTTTGACTTTTTGATGCAGTCATTAGTAGCATTTTGTCGCACATTTGAACACACGGGATATGCTGAGAGCAAAAATGGGTAAAATTGTGTAACCAAAATCCAACTTTACAGAGTCTTTAAACTTTATTTGTAACCTAATTTTTAGTAATTCACAAAAATTTCTTGAAATTACAGATATTACCATCAAAACTTTGGTTGTGGCAACGCTATTTGCCAAAATTGTCACTGGAAATTCTGTTGATTACACTGTGGTTTCATTGCCTTCATCAGCAAACCTTGTAAGTTTAAGGTTTTTGATGAATAACCCGTGAACACATTTTTATCTGGAGTTTAAAATACTACATTTGCTCATGTCCACTTAAGACTGGTGATGCTGGGATCTTGAGGTCACTTATAACTGTCTATGCTCTTCCTCCTGATGGTGGCAGCATCTACGTGAAACTCTATTCCAGAGATGACTCCCGATCCAAAACATTTACGGAGCTGGGTTCACTTGAGTATTCTTTTTCTGCTGGAGCTGCCACAAAATTTTGGGTCGACACTGTTAAGGTTCAGGGAAGCAGCATTCAAAGAATAATGAGCAAACCTGTGTTTGGAGATGGTGTTCCAAGTAAAAGTGGAACCTGGTGGGTTGATGTCAATGGTATGAAGAGGATAGCTGAAGATTCTGACACTTGTCCGGACGTTTGTGCAACATACCATAGCAGCTGGAGGAGCTAAATTCAATTGAACATCTTGCTTACAACTAAAACATTCTTGATGTTTTTGTAAATTTGTTCTTCATTATATTTGGATTTTAATTCAATAAACAATAAAAATTTCGATCAATGTTTAAACCATTAGGGTAACTTTGTAGCTTCGAAGCAAGAGCGCTTCTAAACAAATGAAACATAGCTTAAATAAATATAAATCTGAGAAAACAGTTGGGAAATGTCAGGCCTTCTGAAACATATAATGCTGCTCTCTTTACACAAATGTTTTCACAGGTCAAGCAGATCTTTCATGGCTTCCTTAAAAACGGATGTAAATAACATAGAAACTGGTAGAAATGGCTCAATGATATGCAAACTCCATTTTGTTGAAAATAAGTTCGTTTTAAATTTTTTATTATAACTTTAATTGCTCATTGATGATTTCATGTTGTTTTCAAATTTGAAACACATCCGTCAAGATGGTATGCTGGAAAACCTCAGACAGAGAAATTGTGAAGTCAAATTAAAAATATTCATATTGAGGAAAAACCAACAACAGCTTAAAAGCCCCATTTGGCCCATCTTGATAAATAATAACAAAGTTTTCCAAACATCACAAACATGTGCAAAGAAGCTTACAATAAAAGTTATAGTTTCATGGTTGCAATTTATAACAATACTAATGTCCAATGGAATGGATTTGAAATTAATATTTAGATAGAGGAAAAGCACAAGAGCTTAATTTGATTTGACATAAATAAAGATTTTGATTTTCTAACATGATGAGAATTCTCTAGAAAACGTGAATTTGAAATAAATGCACAAATCATGCAAATTAACTGTTCATTTCATTTGTCACCATACAAGGATCTCCGTATTGCAAAGTAGAATTTTTTGATTAAGAAGTTCATGCCTATTCATCAGAGTTCTCTCCTTCGGCTGATCTGAAATATAATATTTTATTTAAAATTTACTTAAAATCACAATATTGAATTGTAAAATGGTTAATAATTCTTTTAAGGCTTAACAGTGGTGGATTTAAATTTGCAATGGTTCAATTTACTCCTTCATACAAAAATTATAAAACAAATTTTATAAAAATTAAAATGTCAATTTTCTTACTTTGATAGTGATTTTAAATAATTGGTTTTCTCTTCATTATTTAACTTCCCAAATGCACTTTTTTTGTTTGTCGATTTCTTCTTAGTATTCCTAGATTTTGGGGAAATGATGTTAAGTTTTTTAGGTGGTGCCATTGCATTCTCGTTTAAAATTTCTGCCTGTAGTAAAACATAATTAAGTCGAATTTTAGTGAACTAGGTAGCTTGATGGTGTAACAAACTTAGTGTATATAATCAAAGGGACCTGAGTGCTAAAACCATGACCAAAACGAAACTCAGTGGCTCTGAACTCGCAGTTCTCTTGAAAAGCATTGTACACCACTTCTTTGTTGACAGAAGCCTTAGCGTCAACCACAATCTGCTCAGGCGCCTTGGGGGTTAATCCAAATCTTTTTAATGCGATATCATCCAGATTTTTTATGCATACAGGATCGCCCTTTGAAACGGCTTCCAAATGGTCTTCCTTGATCGTTACAGTGATAAATTTAATATTTCCGTCGGCGTGGACAATTTTCCCATCCCCCACGTAGGTACCTACATGACTGTACATCCCCCTATTTATGAAAATAATCTCGCCAGGGTTTACCAGCTGCAAAACCTCAGTTGCTGACATGTCGACAAACCTCCTGGAATCTAAAAGATATATACTGTAGATGCAAAGTCTAAATTATAGTAAATTTAGATGGCTGAAGCACAAACCTTCACTTGTATTTGGTAAGAAAACAGCTTCAACAATTTTCCCGAAACCTTCTAGCATTTCGGTGATTCCGCCAGATGGAGTAAGAGAGTCTTAAAAAATAAAAAGCTACATCATTTACTTCGCACAAATAATACCATTTATAAAATGAATGACCATAAAATTCTTCGCCCCTGGAAGGGTATAAACATGCAATATAATTACCCGGGTTATTCCAAAAATCGTTTTCATGGTTACTGCCTTCAATTACTCCCATTTTAAAGATGAAAGTAAAAACACAACAATGCGTTAGGTGTGTTGTGTTAATTGGTAATCTTTAAGCTGTTATGACTGTAAAAATTCAAAAAAGAACCAACCCAAATTTTTATTACAGAACTGAAAATTATTTGATATTGTTCCGATTTTTTAAATGCGATTTGTTAGTTTTGACTCAAAATATTTAATGCACAATCTTTTCCCAATAAATCAGCTATCAATTTTTAATTTTACCATTAACACATTACTATTTCTTTATTTGTTGTTTAATAACATGCTGATCTATACTGTACATCACAACACCAAAAATTACTAAACAGCAAGTTCAATGTAAAAATTTGCAAGTTGCAAATTTTAATTCCACAATATATATTTAAATTCGAAGAATCAGTGAATAAATCTAATATAAGGAGGCCATATAAGAAATTTAAATTTGTAATCCTCACCTCTTTTGCTTTCCTTCCACTATGCAAGGTATTTAATAGACTTCCTTTTTGTCGCCGTTTGAGTATGGCAATAGGATACACAAAGCTCAATCGAAGATATGAAGTCAAAATCGGCTCACGGATTATACCGGATTAGACAAACGAATGAAAACTATTAAAATGAGACTATTCACCATAAACTCAATATTATAGATAGGTTTGCCACTTACGGAATCCAATGTTGCTTTTGTTTTAAGTTTCCTTTTCCTCAAATTCGAAGAAATCAATTGAAAATTTTACTTGTTCGATTCTTTAATTTAAAAAGACTTTAACAGAAAAAAATCCTGGCTCTCGTTCTATGGGGTCTGTAACTTTTTAACCAATAGTGTAAAAACGAAAATTCTCGAGCTTTTGTACGTTTTCTCGTTACGTTCATCATTAGTCTAAGGTCAATATAGATATGTTAAGCTGTCAATCATAACATATGATATCATATATATGATTCACAGCTAATAATATGTATGATATTATATGAATCAATACACTGTGAGTGCCTCACGAAAGTAGAAAACGTTTCTGATATTTGTTCATGTTTGTTAAATTGATCACGTAATGAGCGACCTTAAAATGAGCGTAATCAGAAGTCATGTTTTTTACAACTGCTCCGTATTGTAGGTAATGTACATCTGGATAGTTCTCACTAACCATAAGTAAACTATCGGCGCAAGCCAGAAGTTTCTGTGCATAACGTTCACGAAGAAAATTGAGGAAATCCGTTTTCCGCAAAAACATCAATCATTGCCGTAGAACATGAATAAACCGATACAACCGATGTACCAAAGGAGCGTAAGCATCCATTGAAAAAGAAGCAACCATACCAATTGGATAAATCGACGAAAGATTCAATACAGTGTTAAACTAATTCTCAGCTCTCTTAGATACACTCGGATACTCAAAGCCAAATTCTCCACCAGGGGGCACTCTGAGCTAAATCTGACAAAAAATTTGAAAAGAGCACCCTTGAAAACCCCTAAGTAGTCTTTTCCAGCCCCCTAGCACGCTTCTATCACTAAAAAGCCGAATTCACCACTAGGGAGGGCTCAGACTTCTAATCCGACAAAAGATTTGAAATCTGCGCCCCCAAAAACCATTTAGTACTCTTTCGAGCTTCCTAGTACGCTTCTATATGTGAATACTCAGCGAAAGGTACCTTAAGGTGCCCGTCATTTCGCAGGTGCTTGACGTATGAGCCTGAAAATCAATAGGCTTCCTGCTTTTGGTCTAAGGTACCTGTGTAACAAATTTGAAGCGAATCCAAAACGCGTTTGAAAGATATCGTCTGCAACGACAGACAGACGGACAGACACGAACGTAACCAATAAGAAGCTTTCGCTACTTAAATATATCATCATAACACATACTGCAATCAGTGTTGATCATTATTCTTGTTTGAGAGCTGAGTCGATTACTGCTGTTTATGTTAGAGTGTAAAACATGATTATCTTCAATTATTGAGAATCATACGTTCTGTGAAACTGGCTTCGCCAGACCATATCAAAAATATCATTATATGCCTGATAGAGAATGAATCATGTTTTTGTTTGATTTGTCACTGTCGTTCAATAAATATATTTGTTTAAATGATGATAAACTTTTCAGATAAGCTTGCCAATTAATGGTGACTACCTCCCATCGAGTCAGTGAACAGGATACGTTGTTAGACATATCGATGGACAAAATACGATTCAGTCTATGTGCTAGAATTTTTTTCTAATAAACAAGTCTATGTGCTTTTTCTAAGCCGATGCAAATGAGTCTATGTGCAAAAATACACTTTTCTTTTTCACTTTTTCAAAATCATTTTGTTATCAACATTAAAACCCCGCAAATCTCCGCTGTTAGCAATGCATATTCAGTTTATCTCACTAAAATAACTAGGAAACCAGCAAATCATGATGCAATGTTTTGCTCTCAGCTCTCATTCACATCGAAAGCTACAACTTGAAAACATGTTTCGTAGCTTGAACCTTTATACGTTTAATGGTAATGTCGTTACTGCATTTTGATAACAAAATTGTGTTTAGCTGTCATTAGTTGTGTTTTTCTATTCATTGCTTTAGCACATCAGACGACGAGAAATGCCAAAACTGGCAAACAAAAAAAATTGGCTTTTTCAACTCCATTATTGTCATTTATATATTTCCAGGAGTTGACGACAAGCTGTGAAATATTATGTAACATTATACTGCTGAAATGGTAAAAATGCTAAATAACTTTGATGAAATATCGTTGCCATAATGCTATCATGTTAGGTACATGTATTATTTTAGAATATAGATTTAAAATGTTTGTTTTCTATGTTTTCCTCTAACAATAAAAGTACTTAAAAGATAATTTTTTTGTCGGTGTTGGAAACTGTGTTGGTGATATTCGACATATAGTCGGAAATACACTCTAGCTAATGAATGTATGGGATTAGCATGTGTACAAATAACCGACAAAATATTAGCATCACCAAACGCCAATTTTATGCCTTGCAGATCATTATTCCTTATCATTCTTATAAACGCCATCATAATTAATTTCAAATAGCATACACTTTTTCATCACCCGGAGTATTTCTTATTACTTAGGTGTGCCTTCACATTTAATTTTTCATAAGCATGTAGTGTGTAATATTGCTTAGAAATTAGAAGGGACCAAAATTCATTGCCCCCCTCGTCCATGCTATTTCAGTTTTAGCGCCTAAATTAATCACCAAATTCCTTTTTCGTCTATTAATCACTTTTTAAACACAAATAAATGCTTTTACTGAATTTGTGATGTATTTGAAGTTTTTGTGTATCCAAGCGTTCCCATTATTGATCTGGGGTATATTTTTGCGGCTATTGTGCTCTGTCAAGAGAAGACATGAATTTAAAAAAACATCTTTGTTCTGGGAGAATCCTTCTGTGAAATACAGCCCAATAAAACTGTGTTTTATCACTCTATTGCTGCCTCATACATATATTAGCACATTAAACATTCATTCACTTTAAATGAGTTAACAAAAAAATCGTTCTCGAGCTTGTCTATGACCTTCCTATTATTTGTTGTTATCATATATCAGAGGAAATAGAATTAATACTTGCGATAAATACAAAAATTGAACCTTACTTTAAACTAAATCCATGCATACCCGTTTGTTTACATTTAGGACATAACCAAAAGCAAGTTATTCTATTCATTTCAGTAGGTTGATTCATCAAAATGATACGAATTTGTTTATATGGCTATTTTAAAAAGGAAATCGCAAGTTGACAAAACTACACTGGTTTTTATGTAGTATATGTTCATGCTCGTATATATTGTGCATCTCAAGCTACGTGTTTCCCAAAGCAAAAGTAGTAGAATGTCTCAATGAGACTTGCAAATGTAAACTATGGATATATACAAGTAGTTTGCTATTGTTTTTATACTGTTTGACTTGAATCCTTTAATGTAAAAGACTAAAATTTGTGGAGAAAGCGCTTACACTGTTTGCTTCTACAATAAGAGTTTACAGCTTTTGCTGTAATCTTGATTTGGTGAATGCATTGATTAAACGTAATCTTGATTTAAAAAAAAACGATGAGTCCGTGAAATACCAAAGATGTTCAAATAAACGAGTCTTTGATGATATATATTTTTATACTTCATGTTACGGAACATATTATAAATATAAAAGCCTAAAACATAGAACAATGGCAAGTGGAGCATATCAACAATAACCTCGTTCAGCTCGTCAAATACACCCTTCTTGACGATGATTTTGAGAATATACTATCTTCTGCCAATATCCCGGATCAAAACTATCATGAGCGTCTGGTGCGGTATTGTAAGAAATATTTTTTCATTAGTTTTTTATTGAAATGATTCAAACCTACATTCTTTGTTAGGTTCAAAAATCAAATTTGGAAAAATCTAAGTTACTGTATGAGATTGTTACAACCAAACCTGGAGCGTTTGAAATTTTGAAGGCTTCCTTGGAAAATGCTAAGCAATTTAGAGCATTACAAATACTAACAGAATGTACAACGTATAAACATATTGGTCATATATCTTTTGACAAAAATCCTATTCTTGGGAAAAGTAATGGTATTTAGGTATTTAAAGGCATGTTCTCTAACAAAGATGTGGCTTTAAAAAAGATAAACTCATTGAACCCGGTTTTAATGAAGGAAGAGGATTCAATGACTAGATTAGTCCCTGCGTATTTTAAGCAATCACGTGCAATAGCCTTATATAAAGGTAAAGGTTCAAGATTTGCTTCGTAATCTTATCGAGCAATTTTCAATTACAACCTTTTAGCAAAGGTCTTTGAAAGAATTTTATATTGTAAACTCTTGTCATTTATTAGGGACTCATTAGATAAGAACCAACATGGTTTTCGAATTAATCGTTCTTGTGAAACAGCAATAGCTTGTGTTACTCAAGATCTATATGAGATTTTAGACCAGAAATCAGGTAGAGCTGTTGCTCTATTTGTAGATTTCTCCAAAGCATTTGATAGCATTTCTCATGTAAAATTAAATTAAACCGAAACTAATGACTAAATTTGCTTATAAAATTCCTCCGTATTTTATTAAGTTACTTATTAGTTATTTTTCTGGTAGATATTTTAACATTATAAATGGATCTTATGTCTCAAAGCAATTTAAGATAATGTCAGGATCTGGTCCAGGATCAATTTTAGGTCCTCTTTTTTACTCTTTTTTTTCTAATGATATTGGCGAGGCTTTATCTTAGCCACCTACTCTTTACGCTGATGATTTATGTGTTTACACTGATTGTGAAAATTTTATTGTGGGTACTCGAAAAATAAACGATTGTCTTTGGGTGTTTAATGAATGGTGTAATATAAATGGATTAAAAATCAATGTATCAAAAACTAAATATATGGTGTTCTTTAAGGCTAGGGACTACCGCTCTGCTCAACTAGATAAAGGCAGTATTTTTTTAAGGGAGAAGATTTTTCACCCGCTAAACTAAAAAGATTTCCACCTCGTGTAGTTTTTCTTCCCCCTAATCGTCATATTTTAGGTGGAAAGAATCCACAGTAACTTACCACCTAAAACTGGTCCGTTTCCTCTTAAAAACTTATTTTTTCTATGCTAGCCCGGTAGCAAAAGTAACATGGCTTTAAAGTAGAATGCAGTGCAATATATGGAGTGTGTTATTCCGAAATCTGAACCTTATATTAGAGCAGCATATTATAATACCAATATGAAAGCATAACAATCCTCTTCAGCTTGATGAATCCAAATAGTAATCCATTGATTATGCCTTATTTGAATACGAAGGAATGTAGTTACAATTAATTCATGTCTCATTTCTTTGGTTACATCTGTTCCAGCTTTATTGCATATTACTTGAACCTAATAATTAATATAATTCCAATTTTAAATTTAAAGAAAACAAACCTTTCATGAACCATGTGATATTAGCAGTTGAAACTTAAATAAGCTTAATAATGATGATACTTAATTCTTCCATTAAACATAATCATGGCGGACCCAAAAAAACAAAAACAGAAAGAGTTGCAGAATGTATACCATAGAAGTTTATAGCAGTGGCAGTAACATTTGTTCAAATGTTGGGCATATTTGTTTGGAAAAGAGCCCGCAGAGGTGAAGGAAAAAACAAAAGCCTTCGTTAATTAGGCAATAACTGATGTTTGATAATCAAACCTTGTAATTACTGTTTAGTCCAGTCTAAAATGTCTACAAAAATATTATCAAGTATAAAAACTCAAAGTAATCTCTGAAGAACCAATAAATGATAGTTGCCAATGTACAATGCAAATAATAACCATGTGTGCTTATTCTTTACATTTACAATTCAGCATATTGCATCCATTTCGCATATGAATTAGGATGTTTTCATTTTTTTGGCATATTGAATATTAACCTTGAATGGCACTAAGAAAAATTTTAAGTTTTTAGGTGGAAGGTTCCTTCTTTTAGGTGGAACGTTCCTTCTGTTAGGAGGAAACTACCCATTTTTAGGTGGTAAGTTACCGTGGATTCTTTCCAACTAAAAAATGACGATTAGGTGGAAGATAAACTATACGAGGTGGAATTCTTTTTAGTTTAGCTTATACTTGGGAATACTTATACTTAAATACTTGGGAATTCACTTAGATACGCACCTGAGCTTTAAGTTCCATTGTGAGCAAACGGAAAAGCGAGTAAATGTTTCGTTTTCAAGGATGTATAATATAAAACAATTTACTAGCAGAAACTTCTTGAAAACTGTAATGTCGGCATAAGTTGTTAGTATAATTGAATATGGTATTATATTTTGGTCATTTGCTAACCCGAAGTTTATAGAGGTTTTTCAGAAAAAAATTAACAGATTTCTTATATGCTTTTACTTTCCAACATATTCTAATCGAATAAGTTTCCCTAAAATGAACTTTCGTAAAATAGATATAATTAACTTGCTGGAAAGAACCAGTCTACTTACTATTAAAGAGCGACAAATGTTATCTATTTTGAAATTTGTTTTCAAAAAAAAAATGAAATCAGACCTATTTGGTTTAATTTTAGCAGAGTAGAAGGAGATAAATTAAGACGTTTTATTGTTCCTAAAGCAAGGACATCTGTGTATGAGCAATCTCTTAAATGGAATTGCATCAATATTTGGAATAATTACTGCAAAGATATCAATGTTTTTATGAATGAAAAACTAGAAAATAAGACAGTATATGAAACTTTTACAGATTCATGCAAAATTATTTTGTTAAAGGAAAGAAAAGTGTTATTAATGTAGTTGAGATTTCTATTGTAATATTAGTATGATAATGACTGTAAATTTTTCAAAATGATATCTTTGTTTTTCGGATTTAACTCAGTTTGACTTTGGAATTGTTGTATAATAACTGGGTTCTATTGTAGAGTGTCACGGTTGTAAAAACAGACTGTACTGTCTGAACACGATAACACTTTAATAAATCAAATTCAATGAGATCATTAGATAATAATGATAACGAGAGAACGAGGAAATATGCACGAAATCTGAGAAAATATGCATGCAAATATGCACAAAAATCCGGCAAAATAGGACATGAAAAAGGACAAATTTTCGCAAATTTTTACGCTATTTTTATGAAAAATCAGCAAAATAGGACAAATTTTTCCAATTTTTATGCAACATGCGGATTTTAGGGTATATTCATTCCTAG